>JAPYZM010003997.1:0-10432 GCA_030522845.1 Psyttalia concolor
TTGGAACAGCATTGGTGCTCAAGACTGGGATATCGAAGCCCAGGTAGGAATGAACGATCGAAACGAGGTTCGATCAGGCTTGATCCAGGATTGACAAAGCCTGGTCGAGCCTCGATCCAAGCTTGGCTGTAATGATTGGATAAGGCTTGTAATCCGAATCTCATCTCAGAATCTATGACAGTCCTGGCTCCTGCTAGATGCACAATTAAGATAGAACGAGACTAAGTTCACTCGTCAAATCAATGACTGATTCAATTATGAGGAACAATGTTCGATCGATCTCGTTTTATCATGTTTCAAATTTAATTTATTAAACGAGATGAAAAAGATACCAATTAATTTTTTTTCAAACATTTCTCATAAATGTTAACATTAAATTTTCATTTCCTAATCAATACATGATTAATCAAGTTGAAATTATTTAACAATTTTTTTCCTAGATTTAAGTTGAATCTAAATAGTTCAACATTCTTACAAAAAATTTCTGCTTCAATTCCTTTAATTTTATTCAATAATTGAGTAAATCCTTATTTTGATCCTCCAGCAAAAATCAGGATTTACACATATCCTGAGGCGAGATTTGAATAACAACCCTGATTCAATCATTAAACCCAAGATTGGATCGAGGCTTGCTCCTCAAGGCTCGGCCAACGGTGGGGTCTCCAGCCCTGGAAACAGTTATTTTTTAACCTTCGTCCAAGCTTGATTCAAACTAGGATGTCGAGGCTCGACCAGTCTTTATCAATCCTGGATCAAGCATGATCAAGCCTTTCGATCGTTCATTCCTACCTGGATAAGAGTTTATGGGGAGAAAATTCGATTAAAGTTCAATATTTTTCATCTGCAATTTGAAAATTCCCTGAAATTCGGTGCAATCATCATTTGTTAAATATTTTCTTTGATATAATTTTGAATAATAAAACAAATTAAAATCCAGAAATTTCATGTAAAACCTAAATTATGTCGTTGCACTCAACGAATTCGTGTTTCCGCCGCACGTATACCAATTTTTGCGTATGAATTCCTACTAAAATATTCATCGACAACACTACAATAAACCCCCCAAAATTCCGTTAGCAACTTGAACTCTCCATTGAGCCCAAGAATCTCCAATTCGCTTTTTTCCCAAACCACTTCATACATATTTGAGTATTTCCTTTATATTCACCTGTAATAATTTAAACCTTGCATCGTAAACTCTCTCTTCGGTAACCGAATACTTCGGTCTCTCGGTGCACCTTTTCGTTTTTTTTTAACCCCGCCGCAGTCTCGCCCTTTCGTCGTGAGTCTCGCGCTGGGGATATCCTCTTTCTTGTTTTACTTTTCACGGGCTTCCCCCGTTTCGATTTATCGAAGGAAACCGGAACCAAGCGAAGGAGAACTCTGTCGCGATAGGAATTATTCGCGAAGCTCTGAAACCGTTGCACTCTATTCTAAATTGAATTACATCAATTGAAGGGAGCGACGAAATCGAAGAGTAGTTCTTTGAAGTTCATTAATTCATTGCTAATTGCACTCTCCATCTATTCTAGAAATTATTCTGTAGGCTCCCGTTGCATTTCGCTTTTTCAATATTTGTTATTAATTGCTCCATACTATCTCCAAAAAGTCTGACTAAAATAGGCTTCACTGGAGCTCAAAATTTACGAGTAAAAAAATTAAAAGACATAAATTCTCTTTTCATTTGGAAATTAGATGAAAGTTAACTAATTCATCGCCAATGCTCATGAATTTTCAGTATGAAAATTAATTATCAATTGCTGGATTATTTGTCGTTTTATTCGGATTAAATATTGCGGAATAGAAAAGATTCAAATTTCCTTTGAATTCCGAAATTTACGGAAAATTCGAACCTACTATTTTTTTCAGCTGACATTTTCCCTTTATATTCACCAACAGCATCGGAAAAATCCCTCAAGCCCCAGCTGAAATCCCCCATGAGACTTTTCCTCTCGAGGGAGCTCAAGACTCGATTATCTGCGCGTCAGATTTCTCAATATCCAAACTTGTTCCAAGTTTTCTAAAAACGTATTGCGTATTTTTCCTATCTACATCCTTTCGTTCAGCACTGGCGCTAGACATCATGTTACAGAAATAAAAAAAAAATAAAAAAAGCGTAGAAGACACAGAAGTCGTACAAAATTCCCATGAACTCGCGCCAACATATTTCGGGATTAACTCAACCCCTTCGTATTTCGGGGGTGCAGAGAAAGCGAGTGACGCGAAGGTCGATCGATCCGGGAATTATCGCCTTGGCAAATAAAACTTCTGTTCAACTCCAACATTGGTGGGTCTGATGGTCTACCTTCTCAGCGACAGATGGGGAATTAACATTCGTATAAAAGAGTGAATGCCGCGTATATTTCATTTTGGACGTCCCGATTCAACAGCGGCTCCGGCTCAACCAATCTGTCGACATTTCTTTTTTCAAAGTCTACTAAATTGTATTGTTGATGCATTGGATGCATTTTTTTTTAACCTCCCGCATTTATAATGTTAAAAATAAGCCTCAAAATTGAATTGAGTGCGACCAATTTCGAATTAGTGTCCAACGAATTAGTGGTTCATTCATTGAGGTATTCAGAAAAATTCAAAACTGTTAAAATGAAAGTTAAAGAGTAGAGAAGACGACCGTGGAAAATTATTTTGAGAAATCTTGAAAATTTTTAGAGTTTCCATTCATTCTACAAATATTTTCCGCGAGTAAAGGCCAGAAAAGTTAATTATCAATAATTTTCCTTAAGCTTCAAGTAATTTTATTAACTTCACGTCAATTGTTAGCTTGAACAATTGAGTTCTCTAATCATCCTCAATTTTGAATTAATGAATAAATGATTGTTCTTTGTCCTTACTGAACGGATTTAATAAATTTCTTTTTAAAATTCAATTTTTCCCCCTTCGATTGCGAAATGTTAAATGCAAATCCCCGAAGAGTTTAAATCCAAAAATAAAACTCATCGCCAAACAGCTCGCCAGCATTAATTATCAATTCCACCCCCGAAATCCCATCCCCCGATCCGAAAAAAAAACAAAACCATAAACAAAAACATTAATTCTCCCTAAAAATCACCCCACAACGAAATGCGTCGTACGCACTTTCCGTCGTAGAACGCGGCGCGAGGTTTCCCCGAGTCGATATATCGATCGCCGCCCCACCCTCCATTTCCTGCAACGGGAACAGGACTCCTCTCTCCCACAGGATGAGTCACACAGCCTCACCCCTGCTCCGTACGCCCCACCACCGCCCCACTGCGTTCCGCATACCCCCCACCACCGCCCGTCACGCACAGAACGCGGCTCTCGACGCACGCAGAAATGCGTCCGTACGCACTCGATCGATTCCGCATTTGAAGGTATACACACGGAAAAAAGAAAGAGAAAACGGCGAGAACCCTGAGATCGTAGGATTTTTGCCTGAGATTAATCTCTCGTGTAAATTTACACGAGCGGAGCTCATCGCCGGAATAATCTGGTCCCTTTCTCACACTAAAAAGAGACTGATTAAAGTGGAGTAGCTGGGACTGCTACAATCCGAATTTTGAGTCCGACTTGAGTAGAAAATTTAATTATTTCAAGGGGAAACGCGTCAACGTCAGCCTGAGTCAAGTCGAAGAATCCAATTAATTCTAATCTAATAAACCAACTCATTCAAGTCAAACTTCCCATTCAAGTAGGAAAGAAATTCAATTAATCCGAAATTTGACTCATTTGGAGTTTAAAAAAAATCACCGTCCCACAGGTTTTCTTCAAAATGCTGCGGAATATTTAAAACGTGAACAGCAAAACTTCACGACAAAGTTCCAATTTTATAATGAGCGAGTACAACATTTTCAAAGAGAAAATCTGTAGATATTTAAAAGTTCAAACCGTCAGTTGCGCTCACTCCCAATGATCTCGAGATTCACCCCCCACTGGCTCTCTCGCCTCTTCATTCCGCTTCCTTTATCTTTTTCATCCTTTTTCTATCTCTTCAACCCCTCCTCCTATTCTCACATTTTGTTTTTTCGAAAACTCTCATTCTCCTTTGTCCCTCGCGTATATTTTTCTCTTTTCACTCCAACAACGCCAGGTCCATTTTGTTTTTACGAGAAAGAACGATGAAGGAAGTAGCGGAGAATGAGAGAATTTTTCGGTGGGGTGACTGCGTGGGTGGTGGGGCGGGGGAGGCGGAGGCGGGTGAGAAAGGACGCAGGACAAAACTGTAAAGCCAGTTTTACATTATTCAGCGCGTGTGCCCGCGTGCCTATCGTACACACAGCATTCTCAGAAGCAAGGAAATGCCGCGCGTTACCCGCACTCTCCTCAATTTTTTTTTTCCCCTCCTCTCCCGTTGTATGTCCTCACGTGTGTCTCCTCTCTCTCCTCCCTGAATTTCAGAGTTTCCTTTCATGTCCCGGATATTTCAGTGCAAATTTCTTTCTCCAGTGTTTTCTTTGTACTTTTGTCTATACATTTCTTTTTTCTCTCGCGAAGGATTTTTGTTTCTTTTCTTTTTTTTTTTCTTTCCCCTTTCGTAACTTCATCTCTGGGATGTTGTACCTCTTATCGAGACTGAGGAGGTTGACAGTATTTTTCTAAGGTCCTCGCATATTTTTCTCCTCTGGGTTATTTACTTTTATTTGTTTTCGTGTTTTTACCGCGCTCTGCACTCGGGGGCCTATGCAAAGTCGGGGATGAGAATCAACAGAAGTATCTTGAGATAAGGGGACTGGAGATTGTGGGAGACGGGATCTTCATTTTTTTTTTTATTTTAAGGAGAGAGAACTCGGGTAATGTTGAATTATGAAGTTTCGTTGGTTGGGTGCGGAAAATTTTTCTGATCGTTTTGGGAAATCGAAGAAATTTCAAATTTCAATTCGTTATTCAATAAATAAAAATGCTATTTGACGTTTTAAATGGTGACAATTAATCAGGAAATTGCAATCGTTATTGAATTCTTCGAATGTACTGAATAGAAGAGAAATTGAAATTTAAGACGTAGTTCAGGAATTCATAAATAATCTAATGATTTCAATTAAAAAAATCGATTCAAATCCACAATTCGATTTTAACTATTGTGCGACAGTAATTCACCTGCACCAATTGACAATACTTTTACGAAATTAGAAATTTAATGAACAATGTCGATTGATTGAATCCCCCCCCGCGACTCATTGAATTTTCCAGGCTGAAAGTAAAAAAAGGGTGGACGCCAAATAATATTGTACGAAGGGGTGTATCCGCACCTGAATAAAACCGTGCTCCACATTCTGAGAATTTCATGAAGGGTTTGTTGCAATAACATTCGTATAATTACTCTGCGGAGATAAAGAAATATAAAAAGCCGTCCAGGAGCCGAATGAATTCATATTCCCCCCCCCCCCGCGTTTAAAAACTGAATGCAAAATAAATGCAAAAAAAAAGTTTTTCGCGCACTTCATGTCACCGTGTGTCACGTGTACACGTGCATATTTGTTCACGTGCGAGTAATAACAAGGTGGCCCAGGGCGTTTGTTACAGGCGTGCAATTACCCCCCTCTACTCCTCTGAAAAATGTAAAATTGCATTCATGGGGTAAAAATAAATGACGCGATATCGACGCCATGTCGGAATACTTGCTTACAATGTTCGTTGTAATTACGTATTTTTTTTTTTCAAGGTTCTCAATGTTACAAATAAGGGGAAATGGGGGATTCCAATGTGGAAGAGAGGAGTGAGTGAATTTATTACAAAAGTTCTCGGTTTTTTTCTTTTCAATTTAATTACCAGAAGTCATTATAGCGTTTCATGGGTTCGATGCTTAGACGATTTACAAAGCGTATTTTTTTTTATTCAATGGAACTTGAATAATGGTATACCTATTGCCAAAAATCAGGAAATAGAAATATTTTCCCTCTAATCCGAGCCTAATCGCACTCCTCCAAAAAAATATCAATCCCCACAAAATTCCTATTCTCAATAATATCAATTTTCCTGATTAATAATTCTCCAAAAACAAATTCGTTTCATTGCAATCCCATTTTCGTACAAAAATAATATTTCCCTTCAAAGCCTCTACATAATATTCATCATAGAAGTTTCTCTAAATTGGGTTGAACGCTCATCGCAAAATCCAGTCGGTTTTCCCTTCAATTTAGACTCGAGGAATTTCCTCTAATTCCTCAGGAAACGAGGCAAGCCCCCAGAGAGCACTTTCCCCTTTGCGCTCCCTTGGAAATTCGCGAGTCAAGGCCAACCTTGTTCAGCCCTTCTACACGTGGTAGACCCATCCCATCGTCCAACGTAAATCGAAAAATTTCCCGCCGACGTGACAAATGAAATTCATTGGTAATAATATATCTCCACATAATTTCCTAGAAAAAAATTTGTTAGTTCGTGAACCGAGGAAATACGACGCAGTGAGTCACACACTGGATGCCCGGCTGCGCTCACTCGAGCGATATATCTCGTAAGCATCAGGCACGCTACGCACTTGGGCCACGCACAGTACACATGAGCGCTGCGCGCGCGCTACCCCCTGCACCTCGAAAATCGATACCAGCGAATCTAGCCGGATTATATCCTTACAGGGGCTTCTCCGCTGCCCGCCGCTTGCAGCTATACAGGCCCCCTCCTCCTCTCCTCCAGACTCACTCCTACCCCTCGTTCCGCGCTTCTAGAGTTATCCTGGAGTACGAAGGTAGTTTAGAGTGGCCTCTGTCGATGTTTAGTGCGTCTGTGGGATCGATTTCACGTTTAATCGACGATTTAGGCGGTCTATGTGTCTCTAAGGGGATGAAGATTTATGGGGGGCTGACGTTTGTTGATGGAGATGATGGCTCCGAGAATATTCGATTGCAGTGCTAGACTGGCAGCGGAAATGCATCTTTTCGGACGCGTTGTAAAAAAAATAGGATATTTCTGACCTAGGGAGAAAAGGAGAACCACGTGCTAAATTACGACCCGAGCTGAAGGCGAGGGTTGGAAGTACGTGGGGAATGCTTGAATAGTATTTTTTTGCCAAAATGGATGAAAGTGAGCTTTTTTCCCCGAGCGACGCGAGGTTAGAATGCCCACTTTCTGTCCGTGTCATAAAAATACCGTTCAGCGCTCGTGGAGTAGTATATTTCTGACCTAAGAAGGAAAAGTAGACCAGTCGTCTCCACGACGCGAGCCGACTCGCTTTGCTCGGTTAGAAACGCTCACTTTCGGTCCTTGTAGACAGAAAAATCGTATTCAACCCTCGGGAGGAAAATCAAACAAGCATTTTCCATGTGCTTCCAATCCTCGCCTTCGATTCGCGGCGTAATTTTGGCCGTGAGAACGAGTTGTCTACTTTGCCTCCAACGGTGAGAAATGTACTATTTCTGCCAAAATGGGCGAAAGTGGGCTTTTCTCCCCCACCGACGCGAGGTTAGAATGCCCACTTTCGGTCCATGTCATAAAAAGACCGTTCAGCGCTCGTGGAGTAGTATATTTCTGACCTAAGGAGGAAGAGTAGACCAGTCGTCTCCACGACGCGAGCCGACTCGCTTCGCTCGGCTAGAAACGCTCACTTTCGGTCCGGGTAGGCCGAAAAATCGTATTCAAGCCTCGGGAGGAGAATCAAACAAGCATTCTCCATGTGCTTCCAATCCTCGCCTTCAGTTCGCATCGTAATTTTGGTTGTGAGAACGTGTTCTCTACTTTCCCTCCCTAGGTGAAAAATATACTAATTTCGACCAAAATGGACTAAAGTGAGCGTTTCTCATCGAACGAGGCGAGGTTAGAATGCCGACTTTTTGACCATGTAGTCATAAAACTATTTTCCGACTACTGGATTCATAATATTTAATACAATTTCTCTAAACGAGTTTCTAAAATTTCCGCAGAAAAATTATTACGCCAAATGCAATTGAAATCTCAATTGAAGCTCCGCATATCACTTGAATTATTTGAGAAATACATGTAAAAATTTGGAATTGCACTGATTGAAATTTAAAGTCGCTTCCAAATTTGCGAATCAATTATTCATGTCGAAGTCCTCAACTT
This sequence comes from Psyttalia concolor, assembly GCA_030522845.1. NCBI lineage: Eukaryota > Metazoa > Arthropoda > Insecta > Hymenoptera > Braconidae > Psyttalia > Psyttalia concolor. The sequence goes on from JAPYZM010003997.1 coordinate 7,990, forward strand.
TATTTAAAAAAAATACCTATTTTAACTGTAATTTATAAATATTGATTCAAGTAAACATATTCTTCATTCGTTATCAGTTAAAAATTAATTGACTTGATGGATTTAATCAAAAAGCAAAATTGAAATATTAGTGACGGACTGACGGCAATTTCTGGATGAAGTTTCGAAATACTCATTCCACCATTCCTTTGGAAAAGTCAACAGCTAATTTGTAAAAATTTGAAAATTCGGGATTTTGAGTTCCGACTGTTGATGTTCAATGAAAAATGTCCCTCACGAGATGCAAAATAAATGCCCCCGTCCACTTGTTATACAAATTATTGTGAGCCACACGAGAAGACATCGAATGCGGTCAGTCGGAGCCACGTGCTCGGGCCTCCCCAAAATACGAGCTCCCCTGACCGCTCTCGTCGCTCGCATTTCTCTCAGAGATACTGGAACTCCTCGAGAAAACCGACTGATATGAGTGAGCACATTGAGTGTATATGGATTGCTGTGTGCGATGGGTTAGAAGCAGGTAAAAAGGGTCCTCCAGCTGTCGGACAGCTGCTCTCCCCGATGTCCTACATACATCGCCGATGAAGCCGGGCGTAGCCGAGTCACGCACTCACACACATACACAACTGGCGCAAAATACAGCGAGCCATTTCGAACGTAATTCAATGGCTAAATGTACGTAACAGTGAGCGCGACAGACAGAGGTTGGGCCCCTCAAGAGGGAGGAACCACGTGGAAAATGGCATTTCTCCTTTTCGTACATGGAGCACGTGTTCTATATACCAATTGGCCATTTACGCCCAAGGTTTTTCAGCGTGACGGCCATGAACAATGCCCATGAGCTGTCCTACACTTACCCCGAGCCGTATCGAAATTAGCTCCAGACGGTCTTCATCCCTTTTATGCTGCCTTTTTTTTTTATCTGCTCTTTAATGTTTTCAGTTTTTTTTGCTTCTTTCGGCGATCGCTTTCAATTTTATCCCGGCCTTTTATTCCCGTTGTCTAACGTCTGTTTGACGAGCGTCATCTGACGAGAATATCGCAGCCCTCGGGGGGGATGTCAAATGGTAATGACAAGTCGAGTGTAACACCTCGTCTTATCTAGTCGCGTTGCGCTTCTGTACGCGATTTATCTGATGGGTTTTTTTTCGGGGGAATTGTTCATGGGAACTGGAGAGAATGGGTCAGTTGTTGGTTGAGGATTTTTGTAGTTTTTAGGGGGCGCGATGATTGGAATGTTTTGCGGTTTTTTTGAGCGAAGAATTGATTCATTTGGGGGAGATTCAAACGATCCCCAGAAAAGAAATTGTAAAAATTGACTATTTTTTTATATTTTTTGTTAATCACCACTATTAGGATATAGTGATTTAAATAAACAAACACTTTGAGTATGTACTTTGCACTTTAACAATGAATATTCTGTACAAGAGGTTACACTGAGGGAAAAATCTTATTTGACAAGGAAAATATACTTGGTGTAAGAAAATATCCCCTTGTCAATTTTCAATATCGTGAAATCTGTTTATCAATCATTCAGTTGGGGTATTGATAAACAAAATTTTTCCTACGAACTTGGATTCTCCTATCCCGAGCGAACTTTCCGGTATTTTCCAGACTAGAAAAGAAGTTCTCGTCAAAGATTCATGTAATCTGCAATTTATTTAGATTTTGGTTTCTTCCTACATGTCAATTTCTTGATATCTTGTGCAAAGCGCGTGCCACTTGAGATCAATTTTCTATATACTAGAAGTGATAATGAACCAATTAGTTATCTAATGAAAATAGGAATTTCGCCGTTGGAGGTGATGAGTAATCACATTGAGAAAATATGAAATCATGTGAAATGAGAAATTCCGTAATAGAAATAAAGCTAGTCATAGTTCAAGAATATGAGAAATTCATCTGACTGGAACGTTTGGTTAATTCTCCCAACTACCAATTATCGTACAGAAAAGAGTTGTGTATTATGGTCATGAACACCCATATTTATAATAAGAGTATAAGTTTCTGCGTCCACACGGAGTGAAAAGTCCAATGAAAATTACTGTGCCAAGCACTAGAACCGAGGTGCAAAATGCCAGAATACTGGAAAGCGTTTTATTCGCACATAAAAATTACTATTAATACCATAAATTTTATAATATATTCAGTAATTAATGATATGTGAGTTCGTAAAATTTACTATACAGCACTATGAAATTTAAAGGTCTATCATTTTTTCTTTGAGTTTAAATGAAAAATTGATAAAAATCCTTTAAAAATTCCTATCCAGATCGGTTTATTTTATTGTGCTCTCCTTCATTTTTTACTGTGCTGCACAGCAATTTTTCCTTAACTCATTGTGATCGGTTAACGATGAGCATCGAGTATAGCCGACTATTACCGAAGTTGGACTCAGTCGTGGGACAGTGCCTGATGCATGATTTAGCGGGTTTTATGTGGTTTC
>JAPYZM010003998.1:0-10141 GCA_030522845.1 Psyttalia concolor
ACCCTCCCCTTTTGCATTCTCAACAACCGTAAGTCGAAACATAACACAAATTACACTATCCTTTTTATTTCTATCTCCTTCATTTCATGTATTCCTCGGATTTATCTTGGATCTTTCCTGTAAATTCAATTATCGGTTAAATAAATTTCATATTCTTAACAAAAGGGTAATATGGGTATCTCTCTCAAATTGTGATCTCTTTCTGACTCCTACGTAAGACAATGCATGGTACACATTAGTGTTTTATCCCACGCAATCAGTTCCCACCTTTTTAAAACTCCGACTTCATTCATCGGTCACTACCTGTTCTGGTTAGTTACGGCCCAGTCATCACGAAGGGTTACCTTTTCCCTACTATTTCAAGTAAACTAGTAACAGTGCGGCCGCTACACTTGACCGAACTGGAAGTGACTCCTCTAGCACTTGACCGACCTCCGAGTGACTCTTCTGACGCTTGACGAACACCCAAGTGACCGTCGTATGGCTTGACGGACCCCCAAGTGACCCTTCTGCGGCTTCACGGACCTCCAAGTAACCCTAGCGGCGCTTGACCGACCTCCAAATGACCCTGCTGACGCTGCACGGACGACCAAATAACACTTGTGGCACTTGACGAACCCACAATTGACTCTTGTGGCGCTTGGCGGATCCCCAACGGACTCTTGTGGCGCTTGACGGACATTCAAGTGGCTCTTTTGGGGGTTGAGCGACCTACAAGTGACCCTCGTGGCGCTTAATGGAAACCCAAATGACTCTTGTGGCGCTTGGCGGACGGCCAAGTAACTCTTGTGGCGCTTGACGGACCTTCAAGTGTCTCTTGTCGGGGTTGAGCGACCCCCAAGTCACCCTCGTGGCGCTTGACGGACCTCCAAGTGACCCTAGTGAAGCTTGACGGACACACAATGGAGTCTTGTGGCGCTTGACGAATCTTCAAGTGGCTCTTGTGGGGGTTGAGCGACCCCCAAGTGACCCTCGTGGCGCTTGACGGACCCCCAAGTGACTCTTGTGAAGCTTGACCCACCCCCCAAGTGACCCTTGTGGCGCTTAACCGATCTTTAAGTGACCCTCGTTACGCTTGACGAAACCCCAAGTGACCCTCCTGATGCTAGACGGACCCCCAAGTGACTCTTGTGGGACTTGACGGACCCTCAAGTGACTGTCGTGAAGCTTGACCGACCCCCAAGTGATTTTCGTGAAGCTTGACCGACATCCAAGTGACTCTTGTAGCGCTTGACGACCTCCAAGTGAATTTCGTGACGCTTGACGAACACCCAAGTGAGTCTTGTGGCGCTTGACGGACCTTTAGTAACTCTCGTGGCACTTGACGAACCCCCAAGTGATTCTTGCGGCGCTTGACGGACCCGTAGGTGACTCTTATGGCGCTTGGACGACCTCCAAGTGACCCCAGTGGCGCTTGACCGAACTCCAAGTGAATCTTGTGGCGCTTAACCGACCTCAAAGTGATTCTTGTGGTGCTTGACGGACCGTCAGTAACTCGTGTTGCACTTGACTAACGCCCAAGTGACTCTTGTGGGAGTTGACGGACCCCCAAGTGACTCGTGTGGGAGTTGACGGACCCCCAAGTGATTATTGTGGCGCTTGACGGAACTCCAAGTCACCCTCGTGACGGTTGATTGACCTCCAAGTGACCCTCGTGTAGCTTGACAGATCCACAAGTGACCTTCCTGACTCTTGACGGACACCCAAGTGACTCGTGTGGCGGTTGACGGACCCGCAAGTCATTCTTGTGGCGCTTGACGCACCCCCACGTGACTCTTGTGGCGCTTGACCGACCCTCAAGTGACTCTTGTGGCGGTTGATCGACCTCCAATTGACCTTCGTGACGCTTGACGGATGCCCAAGTGACCCTCCTGACGTTTAACGGACCTCCAAGTCACTCTCGTTGCGCTTGACGGACCTTCAGTCATTCTTGTGACACTTCGCCGGACCACCAAGAGACTCTTAGTGGACTTAACGGAACCCAAGTGACTCTTGTGGTGCTTGACGGACCTTCAGTGACTCTTGTGACAGTTGACGGACCACCAAGTGACTCGTATGGCGCTTGACCGACCTCCAAGTGACCCTCATGATGCTTGACCGACCCACAACATCTTCTTTTTCTTCCCTATTTAATTTTGGTGGTATTCCACCAAACTTAAAAAAAAGGTGGTGAAAGTTGAAAAAGAAAATTATACTACCAGGAATCGAACCGGCGCCCGTAGCACGACCAGCGCTGGCGTCCGCCACACGCCAGCGCATCTTAGAGTGTTCACACTAGTATTTTGGCTTAATTATCATTTAAGCGAATGGAGTCTTGTTAAATCTTCTATTCCTATTCTTCAATTTGTTGAAATGGTTTTCCATGAAACATGGAAATAGAAATGATCATTTAATTACTTTTTTCATTGGGTCGCAGAGCGGAGAATCATTTTTATATAAAAATTTCCTCCTAATTCCAAATTATTTTTTATTACGTATATATGTTATCTGCCCCGAACGAAATAAAAAATTGATGTGTTTTATTTAGCTATTGGACATCAGAAAAAGCATGTTAATGTTTTCTATGACGACTATTGGCTGAAAATTAGGAAAAAACATTGAGGATGAGGAGAACTACATTCCATCTTTCGCCCTATTCCCATGACAGCGAGAGTGTTACTGCCGAGTTACCAACCCCAGCCGAGTTACCCGATCATCAGTCTACCCTGGCGCCATCCCTCCGCTGGAAGGGTACTTACTTCACTTAGGGGGTCGCCTAACCCGGAAGAACTGAGCCTCTACTTTGATCTATCCTCTTTGGATAACCTTCCAAATTACGACAGCCGGTAATACAGCCCTCAACTTTTGCTAACTCGACGGACCTTGTCGTAAGGCGCTATCGCCATCTCGTGGAATTCCCACCTACTTCGAGTTCTAGTGACATTTATCAAAATAGTCATTATTCCTTTTAATGCATTAAATACTATTTCAATTAATCGCATGCAATACTTATAGATTAGGAATTACCTTACTAATAACTAAGAAACTCTATTTCGGTTATTTTTACACTTTTTTGGCTCGAAAGCAACATTTACACTTATGGAGGCTACATGTACGCTATTTCGTACCCCTCAAATCGCTACGGTTGCGTATCCTACAAAAAATCTCAAAAAAAATGTTGGAACAAATTGGGCCAAGTTGACGTTTTATGTCCTGATCATAATTTTGAAAAATTATTTCGTCAATTTAATTCACGAAAATACGCCAAATCAAAAGAACACCAAGACTTTCGTTTGTTAAAAGCATTGGTTTGTTAAAAGCATTGGTCTGTTAAAAACATTGGTTTTTTCAAACAATGCGATAAGCGAATTTTTCTCACGTGGGTTTATAATAGGCTGTTTGCATTGAGAATTCGACAAAAATTGGGCAATGGAGGAAAAACCAACAATTTGAACTGCGAAGAAAAAAGAAAGACATCAATAGCTGCAGCAGCAACGTAGTTGCCGCGGTTCATAGGGTGAAGACAAATCGAGTAATTAATAGATATACTTTGAAATAATACGAGGAAAACCGTGCCAAGTACGTTTGTGCTGCAGCTACTGATGTGTTTTTTTTCTTCGCACCCCAAACTTGTTGATTTTCCTCAATTTTCCAATTTTTTTCAAATTTTCAATACAAACGGTATATTATAAACCCACACGAGGACAATTCGCTTAGCGTCTTGTGTAAAAAAACACCAGGTTTTTGTTTTTCAGTAGACCAATGCTATCAGCGCACGAGGGGCTTGGCGTTCTTTTGATTTCACGTATTTTTTTGTGAATTAAATTGACGATATAATTTTTTTAAATTACGATCAGGAACTAAAACGTCAACTTGGCCCAATTTTTTCACAAAATTTTTTTTGTGATTTTTTATATGATTTCCCTCATGTTTGCAAAGCATAACAATCTTTTGCAAAATAATATGCTAAAGCGGAACAAAATGGGTTGCTAAGCTTACTCTGAATTCTGAAAAGGACCGACGTCCGTGGCCGAAGCGGCTAGGTGCGAGCGTAGTGTGCGAAAGGTTGTGAGTTCAAATCCCGGTGGGTGCGAATTTTTCAACCGAAGGCTCCGGCGAGCGGAAGGTTGCTAATAGGGTGACCGCCTGTACCGACATGGTTTTTCTGTGGTTTCCCATGTCAACTCGTATGTTCTATCGAGGTGCAAATGCGGTACAGTGTAGGATCCACAGCCGCATGCTTAGGGTGAGGATAGAGCCGTTTAGCATCCGTATGGAGGGCAGAAAAAGGGCCGAAAAAAAAATTCTGAAAAGTATTCTGAGCTGAGAGATAGTTTATTTTTACTCCCTCGAGCGGGGCAAAATGGGTATAGATGAGATATTTTATCCATTGGTTATCAATGCCTGGGACTTTCTCAAATATTAAATAGCCTATGATGTTCTTATTCCTCAAGTCTTTAGCATTGATCAGAATAAAAATTTTGTTATTTTCAAGAATTTTACCAATTATACAGTCTGAAAGGAGAAGGTGGGGATTTCGGATATGTGTCACGTGACGTCATTGTATATACTGAATCCTCAATTTTCATTTATTAATTATTCTCGATCTAATAGTAACGTCCCAAACCGGGAAAACTATTGCTATGTTATTTTCAAATTATTCCGCATCGAATAGAATAAAATTTTTATTATTTTAATGAACTTTTTCCAAGTACACGGTCTAACGGTTTTTTAATTATTACTAATCAACTATCATTTCCAGAATTATGAACGGTCTTCACTAAAATTTAACAAATGACGTACGCTCTTTCGGGCGCTCTACGCTGTACACTCTTATTTGTAGCTGGGCTTTAATACGCCCCCTGACATAATCCAAAGCCCCATATAGTTCTCACCATATAAATGAATATCATTTTTTTTTCAGCTCATTTGAAGGTCTATTGCGGATTATTGTATCTTCATTTATTCCAATCGAAAATAATTTTTCATTTTCTTTTTACTTAAAAACATTGTTAGGAAGGAGTTAGCACCCCCTCTTTGTTTTTTTTTTCATTGTGGATCAAAATAATCATATAATTAGCTTCAATTGGAATAAATGGACTTACAATGACCTACAATGAACCTTCAAACGACCCGAATGAAAAAAAAATTAAATTTCCATTATGTGGCGGTAATCTGGGGCTACGCTGTGCGCTGTTACCTATGCTCTTATATGCACCCTGCCATACCCCAAGAGGGCACTGAATTACTTCAGGCGTCACCGCTACGGAATTTTCATATCGAAGTCTATCAATAAGCGTAGATATCTCCCCTATAGTCTCTGGACAAAAAAAAGAAGATAGATACAGAAAAGAGGGAGAAATAGATGCTCTTTTCATTGCCAACTATGAATAATGAAATACTAACGCTGAGAAAATAAAATCGTCGAAATAGTACATTATAATGCTTGCTATGGGAGGATATTTTTATTTACTGATTTAATCGAGAAAGTAAAAATAACTTCATAAAACTCATAGTCAACTTATATAATGTAACTCATGACGGATTCTGCCATAAATTCTCGTGTTATGAGAACAAAAATCAAACCCATTCGGAGAGTGGTTGTGTCGTGCATATTCTACGCGACAGCATCGGACTGTGACGTCAAACCGGTGAAACGTCAACTTAGCTCTATACGCTGTCGCGTATCTTGATTATATAAGACTTTTTTTCATATATTTAAACGTTTCTAATCGTCTTAACCCTCGGAATCGAGTATTCGCTCGCAACCTTATTTTCAATACTCAACAATTCAAATTGTTTATTTCAAAATTATACGAAAAATTGAGAAAAGACGTTCCCGTGAATGATGTCTCAACTGATTCAGAATCGTCTGAACCATCAGAATTGAGTATTCTCTCGGAACCTGTTGTTAATAACTTAATAATTCAAATTGTTTATTTGAAAAATGGGGAAGGAATAATCTCGCAAATGTGCTTTCAAACGAATTAGAATCGGTTGATACGTTTGAAATAAACCATTTGAATTATCACCTTGTAAAAAAATGGTTTAAGGGGAATAATCAATTTGGATAGTTCAAACGATTCGGTTGAGATTAGCGAGGCTATTTCTCTCAATTTTTTGTATAAATTTTCAAAAAGCAAATTGAATTAGCAGGTTGTGAAAAAAAAGTTCCGAGGGAATACTCAATGTGGAGGATTCAAACGATTCAAATTCGTTGGAAACCACATTTGCGAGATTTTTTTTCCGATTTTTCGTATAAATGTTGAAATAAAAAATTTGAATTTTGGAGCTGCAAAAAAGTTGCCAGAGAATACTTAATTCAGATGTTTCAGACGATTCTGATTCGTTCAAGACCACATGAACGGGAACATTTGTTTTCAATTTTTCGTATAACTTTTCAAATAGACAATTTAAAATTTTGAGTTGTAAATAAACTATCCTGAGGGAATACTCAATTCCGACGCATCAGACGATTCTGAATCCTTTGGGACCCCATTTACGGGAACATTGTCTGTCCGATTCTTTGCATAAATTTTCAACTAAACAATTTGAATTATTGAGTTGTGAAAATAAGTTTCCGAGCGAATGCTTGATTTCGGACGTTTCAGACTATCTTAAATCCTTGGAAACTTCATTTACGGGAAATTTTCTTCCCACTTGTTCTCATAAATTTTACAGTAAACACTTTGAATCATTGAGTTGCAAGAAAAAAGTTCCGAGGGAATATTCAATTCAAACGTTTCAGATGATTTTGAATTGTTAGAATATACATATGAAGACCGTATTTTTTTCAATGTTTTGGAAAGAAAACTAATGTACAACGAGAGGAAGAGAAAAAGATGGAGCTTGCACGCTCGATTCGAAATGCAAAATCATTTTCCATTTCGAACTAGATATTTCGGTATTTAATCCTCCCTCCGAAGTATGTCGGACTCGAAAACATTTCACTTTCCCGGCCATGAGCCTCATGACAAACTGACTCTTCCTAAGCCAAATATGACAATTTGTAAAAAAAAATTTCGGGACCCCTGACAATCTGTAATCGCATTAGCGGCCCTGCTGTATTGAAATTTTGGCCTGTACCGGCGCAGCCGCTACTCGCATGTAGCTGCTAGAACTCACCGCAAATAGGGAGGGTGTAAAATCGTCACTCGTGAAAAAAATCCCTCCATCTGGGCCTTAATGTGAGAGCTCTGCACGGAGAGAAAAATATCCCAAAAATTAGTGTACCTTCTCACCAACGCGTGGAACGGGTTGAAGCGGGCTCACAAAAATAGAGAACACTCGCCGCCTATTGGTGTCTGCCCATCACAATTTGAATGACCTCCCTCAAAGCTTTCACGTGCGGCACCCTAATTTCACCGCTCATTGGAAAGTAGGCTGAGAAATCGTTTTTTTAGAAAGCCTGACATGGAAGAGTGGGGGGCACCTTGCCAAATTTTAGGGTGCCACTCACTAAATGTTCATCAGCTCTCCTCTATAAAGTGGTGACCCCTGTAGCTTAAATACGAAAATGTAGAATTTTGGCTCCCAAATTTCTAAATGATCTAGCGCGCCACTTAGTACGGCGCCACCTAGCACTTTTGGATATGCTCACTCCAATTGGAGAAGTGCGACATCTCTTTTATGAGTGGAACCCCCGTACGTCCCCCCGCTGGTGGGCAGCACACTAACTTTTGGAGCGAGCTTCCATAAGACAGTGGCGTATTTTTCTCTCCGTGTGTAGCCTCACTTATCATGTGCTTTCCGCTACTCCACGCTGTACTTCGTCTCCTACGGTTTCAGCGAGCCCTGCTTTACCTACAGGTATGCACTCCATCGTAGTTCAGGCGCCACCGTTATGAAATTTTGCCTCTCCATAAGCGCTAACAATCCCCCCGTATAATCTCTAGTGTTGAATTATATCCGAGAAATACCAACCCACGCAGGCGGCCAACATAATGGGACAGAATTCACGCGTTGTGATATGAGAAAAATATGCTGAGATAAAACTAACGAAAATGTAAAGGATTTGCCGTTGGTATGGAGTGATTTTTTCATTTAACTAGTAAATGACAAACGTGAAAACACCATCGGAGAGATCAACCCATATTTACATGATGTATCTAACGATGGTTTTGAGTGTTATCACGTGGTTAATATGATAAACACGAATTCAAGTTTTTTGGAGGGGTTACGTCTGTGTTGGGAGCTGTATATCATACTCCACAGCTCTGCCTGTTTCGTCAACTTGGCGATACGCTATCGCATATGTTGGTGTACTCTTAAACCCACCTGCGTGTGCCGTGCAGGCGTTTCAACCATTCTGCATGTAATACGCAGACATTTGAACCAACCTGTCTGTGTTGCAGACACTGTAGTTAAATACGATTTAGACTATAAAAAAAATGCAGAAAATAATTAGTGTTCAATTCCAACGAGTCCGCCAGATATTCGTATAACGTGCAGGTGAGGGAGCAAAACCTCCGTAGATGGAGACGACTACCCCCCTCCCCCCTCGTAGACGGAAAAGATACACCTTGATCTTTGACATAAGAGCAATGGGCAGCTGGTAGACGTGACTAATCATGGGATTCGGACACAGATGGAGTAAAAAGTCAACGGAAATAGGGGCGATAGGCCTATTAAGGAAAAGTCACCCCACTTCTATCAAAATTCGGCTACTCAAAGGACATGTAGCCACCTGCCCTTGGTTATTTGGAGAATCAATAGAGATCTACATAGGTGGGATTGGATAAAACCAAAAAAGGAAGGCGGAGAGACAGGTGTCCGATGAACAAGTGGGGGTTTCTTCTCCATCTAAGTTCTTCCACTTGAAACAACAGAATCCATTTTGGATACTACGCTGAAATTCCCATGTTTATGACTTCACGTATTCATGTCGAAAAAAGCGCTGGAGTTTCTTTCCGGGGGAAAAGCCATATAATGTGCCATAGTTCCCCTTAGGAACCACCTGGCACCGGCGGTTTTTCCCATATACACCGTGGATAAGGGTGACGCACTCACCCCCTTTTGAGTTCGCGAAAAGCGACTATGCTTCGATGGAATGATTAAAATCAGCCATGGAGACCACCTAGAAACGGAAGTTTTTCCTATAAACACCGTGTATAAGGCGGCCTAGTTCCAAATTAATGAGAAGGGGAACCAAAACATGGGAGCTTATGGGGGCCAAATCATATAAAAGGGGATAATTTTGGCTTCTCGTCTTCAGTTCCCAAAGTCATTCAACAGTGCTATCTCCCGAAGTCACCCTACAAGTGCCAACGCCCATCGAGTCTCAGTTCCCCGACTCATGTAAGTCCCCAGCGTCATCATCCAGTGGTCTTCGATTTCCGAGGTAGTCGCCAGCCTTCAGGAGCCAATACGTTCAGCACCAACCACCCACCTGAAAGCTCAGTTCCTGATGTCAATCTGCAAGCGTCAACTCCAGTCGTGGTTACTAGTCTCCAGACTCAGTCTTCAAGTCTCCTCAATCATCAACTTCAGCCAGTCTAAAGATTGCGGAGTCCACTAATCTTCCGGCTGAAACCCCAGAGACAGCTCAGCCCTGCAACACGTTCGAATCAGCCTACGTTCGAATCAGCCTGCGTGTAATACGCAGGACCTGCGTATTTCACGCGTAGGGTCTCCAGCCACCGCCATAGTTTCAACTCTTTTACTATCATCTGCGAATGATTCACTATCTTTTGCATAAGTTTATTTTTCAAATAGTAAATTGTTTGCAAATAATAGGGAAACAGTTGTAAATGTTTAAGCTGATCGTTTGTTTATAAAAAAAATACGTGGTAGCGTATCACCAAGGTGACGAAACAGGCAGAGAACTTGAATTCATGTTTATTATGTTCACCACGCGGTAATATTCAAAACCATCGTTAGATACATCATATAAATATGGGTTGATCTTTCCGATGCTGTTTTCACGTTCGTCATTTACTAGTTAAATGAAAAAATTACTCCATGGCAACGGCGATAAATTTGCATTTTCTTGAGTTTTATTTCATCATATTTTTCTCATATCATAAAGCGCGAGTTCTGTCCCATTATGTTGGCCGCCTGCGTGGGTTGGTATTTCTCGTATATAATTTAAGGCCCGGTTGGAGGGATTTTTTTCCTCAGTGGCGATTTTACGCCCTCCTCCATTGCGGTGAATCCCAGAAGC
>JAPYZM010003999.1:0-11933 GCA_030522845.1 Psyttalia concolor
CGCCAAAAACCATTTTTTTTCACTTCTTACGAAATATACTATTTCATCACGCTGTGTCGGAAAAGTTCCTTTTCCGTGATTCTCCGCTTCGCGTCGAGTGACTAAAAAGTACTTTTTCGACACATTGAGATGAAAAATATCGTTCGTAACTCGTGAAAAAAGTGGTTTTTGACTCGTGGGATTTTATCACTCGCCAAAAACCATTTTTTTTCACTAGTTACGAAATATACTATTTTGATTCGGTAAATTTTCTTCATTCTCCCTCTAGAGAATGGCTGTGAATTGGTGGGTTAACATTTGGATCAATAGAAAGAGAATAGAAACTCAAACTCAATGAAATATTCAGGAGAGAGGAAGGAGTGTATTATAAATTCGACTCCGATTTTTTAATTCCTACCACTAGAACATTCATACGAAAGTCGAGAGAATATTAAATTCTCTTTTTTTTAAGCAAGCAAATCTATTATTACAGCGTAAAATCATCTCAGGACTTTTCAACTCGAATGCACTAGATTTTGTTTTTCTCCAACAAAAATTCTGCAATCATGTAATTACTGATTCGAATTCAGTTTCGATGGATTTCGTTACGAGAGATCGTAACAAATATTTGTCAATTACAAAAAAATTCAGCGAGAAATTCTGAGAAATTAAAAATCCAAAGTTTTGGGATTTTTAAATCTTGTGGACATTTTTTTCGGAGTGACTACCCAGTCGCCAATAGTTGAACTCAACGAAAATTCGAATAGTATTTATATAATAGTATATGTCTGAAAAAACTGGGAATGAGGTGAAACTATTCAAATGATGTTATCATTAGACTGGATAGAGTTTCAATGAAAATTACTGCGACATTAGTCTTATTATCATTTCGTGACATTCCACTAATCGCTTTAGATTCCTCAGTGTTGTTTAAGTCTGTTAATGATCAACCTAGTTATGGATAAACACATGGCTGATGAGTATATGTGCGGGTAACAGAAATAAAAAATGTAAGGCTGATAATAAGATTATTAATACCCGAAGAGCAATTTTATCAGTAAAAACTATCACTACCGTTGGTAATCGATTTTGGCTGTCCGAGAAAAAATTCCCTAACCGTACAGTTAAATTCAATATCTTCAATCAAAATCATGCCCGAAACTTATACATTTATGATTTTTTTCAAGGTTATTACATCTAGATAATTTTCAATGAGCAATAAACTAATTTTACTGGGCAGTTGAACAATTTTTGTTGGAGAATTCAGGTATTTTTTGCCGAACAGCTGGATAACTTTTACTAAGTAGTCAACAAATTTTACTGAGCAACTTTTCCACCGAACTTTTCTATTCGTTTATAATTTATCCACCATTCGGAAAAATTATATGGGATAAGATAAATGAGAGCGTTTCAAATGGAGAGACAATACCTGGTGATTTAATAAATTTTCAAAGGTTGAACTGGAATTATTGATCAACTAAATTCATCCGGCCCAACTCAGATTTCTTATTCTTAGGGAGTACATATTCAGCTCCATCTGGGGCTTAGTTGATCATCAACTCACTCATTTATTTCACTAGAATATATGATGATCGTGTATTCATAATTCTACAAACTATCATCTTATTAGTTTACGACAAAACTTACATGTAGGTCCTTCGGTGAAATGCAAAAGATACAGGGCAGCGTAGAATGCCTCGTTGCCGGCGCACATTAAAAACAATACGAGTTTATTTGTGTAATAAACTCTCATGATTGGATTTCCCGACATATCAATGAACTTATGACTGGTTTTTCCTTGCAAAATCGTCCTAAAACAGTTATCCTCATGAAAAATCCATTCGGAATGATTAAATAGTATATTTCTCACCTAGGGAGGTAAAATAAAGGAGGCTTGCTCACGTGCAGAATTACCGGAGCCGAAGGCGAGGGTGGTAAGCACGTGAGTAGGGCTCCTTTATTTTACTTTCCGTTATGAGAATATGATTTTTCTCGCCGGCGTAGGAGTAAAGTCGCAATTCCCTCCCGCGTAGCGGGAGGGAAGTGAGTATTTTGCTCCCGCCGGGGAGAAAAATATATTGACGCAGAATAAAAGAGAACGTTTTTTGAAAAAAGTTTTGTTTAAACTAAAAATATTACGAGTTGCAAATTATTTGAAATTAAAAATCTTGTGTTTAACATTTCTGAGCACGCCAGAAAAATTTATGGCCCCGCTTATTCAAACCTTGAATAAAATTTTCGAACGTCAAATTTCAAGTTATTCAAATAGTTCTTCAAATTCTTAAAATAGTAGTGATGAAATGACTGGAGAAAATACACGACAAAAATCTTTTTTTTTCCTTTTTTGTTTTTATCTCATAATTTTTTTTTTAAACAGTTTTTAGAATTACTTTTCTGGTGGTTTCGCTTAATGCAATATTCGCCATGTAGTTTTTATATTTAATCCTGACAAAATTCCAATACCAAAAAGAAATTAATTTACTGTAGTGACTATCAAAATAATTAATGGGCTGATTTCTCAACTATACCTTATAACTGAAAATTATATTTCAGATATTTTGGAGTGCAATTTGTCGCGTAATCTGATTATTAATCATTTGTAATTTGTTAGCTCATTGTCAAAGGTATCCGGCGAATTATTTTCAAACTAATTGCCATGGGTAACCAAATTTTGGCACTGCAATTTTCGTAGATTTTATTCATTCTTTTTTCTCATTTCCGATACGTCCCATTATACACAGGATGGTTCAGAACTAGTTGAAAAATTTAAGATCTATCTGAGCTCTTCGCTCAGTGAAGTTGATGAATGATTTAACTCACGTGTGCAAGTACAACCAATGACAAGAAATATCAATGGCCATACTCAGCTGGAACCAGAAGGCATAGGCCGGATAGAACATGCTTAAATTGACTAGAAGACACATGGTCCCCACCCGATCCGTCAGCTGATCAAGCATTGCTCCGAATTTTGTGCTCTGATTAAAGTACCTGGCTGCGTGTCCATCGACAGCATCCAGCAGAGCACTCGTCACATAACACCATATCGCAACAACATGATGTGTTGGCATATAATAAAAAGAAATTATCGCTAGTACAACCCTTGCAAAACCTGAAATCATATAAAAAAAAAAAAACCAGATTATCACAAATAAGTGAACTTTCAACTCCCGATAAACAAGAATTTGCAAAAAACATAAGTTGTTATTCATCGAGTATTGATCGATGCAAAGAAGACCTCAAAGTGTTGACTACAAAATTAATTTACATCTATGACAATCATCGATTCACATCAGATGCAATAAAACATTGGATGAAATCATTGTTCAGTATTTACTCACCAATTAAATTTGGAACAAAAATGAAAACATTCTCCGTCTCAGTCATCTTGATTGTTTAGAGTATTTGGCACTCGCTGGAGAAACAAGTGGTTAAATCCCCGGAAGCTCTTGGTTTCACCTGTACTCCGAAAACCCCCAATAATTTAACAAATGAAAATACAACCAGCAATTCTCCGAATAGAATAATAGTAAACCTATTGAACTCACCACTGACCAGAAGAAAAAAAAAATACGAATGAGATCTAGGCCTTGCTGTGCGGCGTGTATTTACCCATTTACCAATGAGCAACTATCCCAACGTCACTTGTCACTCGATAAGAGTCGACTTTCTCATGACAATCGAGCTCGAAAGCACGCATTCGAGTATTATCGATCTCAGCCGGTCGTCAGTACGTCAATGTCAGGAGTACATCTGAGGCCAATTCGCCCACCACCACCGTCAATCAGAAAATAATATTCTCCCAGAATGACTCCTAAAATCACCTCCAAGTGATTGAAAATACTTTTCGTAGCGAAGGACTCCAGATAAATTCCTGCTCGAAGGGGAAAAAATGACCGAGGGGCACTGGAATAACTAGTTACACACCTGGCGCAACCAGACGACATTTTCGGAGGCCCAACGGCTCTGGGTACCTCCGAGTGGTGTCTCGTACCGTGTGCTCCCCAGACTCTGCGCAAAAGCGAATACCGTTTTATCCGTAAAGTTCTCCAGCAAATCCAAGTGTAGTTCATCCCCATACGCAGATATCCCTCGTCCACCATTTCAACGAACGCAGAATGTGTAAATAACAATAAATAATTCCGCTAATACGTGAAATAACAAAATGTGGAGCTACCGATACACAATCAAACGGAATAAATAAATAAACTGTGCGTGGAGTTGAGTGAAGTGACTGAGAACCGACAGGATTTGCGTGCCCATCGGAATCGTGAAAATACCGTACCGACAGTTGTGAAGATGTCGATCATGTGAAAATGCGGAAAACAATTATCCCCCCGGTAGTGAAAATGCCCCCAGAACTGCCAGGAAGCCAATAGGAACCTGGCAAAGCCGCTCCAAAGCAAAAAAAAAATCCCAACCAGAGGACAGCTTCCACTGTCGTATCTCCAATTCCCCCAACAAGTCATCTCATTCCGGCGTTCTATTCTCTTCTGTTTGCTCTCACGTTCATGTGCCTCATCCATGTGAAAAAAAACCTACAATCACCACAGAAACTAGTGTACATGCATGCGCCAGCGCGCGTCCTACGTGCATGTGTGCAAGTGTTGGCAAGTCCACAAACCCGAGACGAAAAGTAACCCCCCTCCCCCCTGACGATCGATAACTTGTCAAGAACCCCCTCGAGAATTTTACGGGCCAAGATTGTAATTGAGAGGTAGTTAATCAATCTAGTCGGCAATTATCACTGAATTAATGTTACTTTTGTTGCCCAAATGAAGTTGACAGTGGGTGAGGTGTATCGTAAATAATAGAGATGATGCATTACGGGGGAGATTATGCGTGTGTCCCTCGGTGGATTCTGAAGTGAATCAAGTGACAGTGGAGTCATCTAATTGCTCGGGTACAATTGTTTATACCTCGATTTTTCATTCAAAATCAGTGTCCGGGGAAAAATCAGAGGGAGAAGTGCGTGATGTCGGATGACGATGAAACGTGGGAGTGCATACAGGGACTCATGAAACATTGAGGACTAATTTCGGTATTTTTGCGATCGTCAGGGGCGGGGGGAGGGGGGGGGGGATAGTTTACTATGCGGTTTTTCGTGGGTGTCAGGTCGGAATAGTTAATGTGGTGAAGGCTAGGTGGATTGGGATCATTTGTAAGTTAGTTATGGAGAGGTTATGAGTGCTGCTGATACGGCGCTGTCAATTTCGATCAAAATGGCCCCAGGGCCGGAGAATAGACAGGAGCCAGTGGCACCTGACAAGGAGCAGGATGATGGGACAAGTGGTGGTGATGGGGGGAATGCCGAGAGGAGTGATAATACCGGGGTTAGTGTTGTGGGGGGTGAGGGGGTTATCAGTGGGAATAGTACCAGCGAGGGGGGTGCGGCGGGGGAAAAACAGGTGAGGATTTGGGGATTATTTTGTTGGGATTTGGGATTCCATTGGGGTTTTTTGAAGGCAGGAAGGCTCGAGACTCGAACATTCCTTGAGAGTCTCAATATTTCTGGATTTCATTTTAGCCCTGGGGAGGCTTTCACTCCGGGGAAATGAAGGTCCTGATGCTTTTGGATTTGATCTCCGGAGGGAGGTGCTCCCCTGGGGCATGCAAATATCTGGGAGCAACAGGGGGAATCTGAAGATAAGATTCTTGAAATTTTGCTTTGCGTTTTACTCTTTGAGATCCTTTTTTAATGTCAGCGTGGGGGATGGATTTTTTTTTATGTTGGAGTATTGGACAGACTTTCGATGCTTGGAGAGGAGTCTGTGATTCTAATTTGCCTTTGGGGTAAGGAGATTTATCAAATCGGGGTCATTATTTATTCATTAAATACGTGGCAATCTGTACAGTCATCTGTATGTCACCTGGGATAATTATGACAGAGTCGTTATAATTCCCGTGACTTTTAATAACCTCCATCTATGAATTGAGGAAATAATTATTCACTCTGAAGAGCCAGTGCGCTTTGTTGTATTTTCATTGCTCTCCTAATTGTTTTTTTATTTGAGTATTTTTCAAGCATTGGGTCAAATCAAGCACCGGACGTTTCTCACGCCAATGGGGGTTGTCTCGCGGCTATTTACGTTCCTGTCGAGGCTCATATTCTCAGTATAATGGCGGCGGCCATGCCGAGAAGTGCGCGCCGCGCCCGCTTCGTTGTGCGATAGTCACCTCCAACGTTCGAAACACCAACAAATTGAAAAGAAAAAAGAAAATTAAAAAAAATCAGTGATTTTGATTACTCAGTGTTTATTCAGTCGTTCCTTGCAGAATTTGTTGATTAATTGATACGGATGATTTGGTGTTAGATTGGGCCTCAATTCATCGTACAACATTGACAATCAATGAATTAAAATTGGTCATGTAAAAAGGAGAGACGAGCGATTATAGAACCTGAGGCTCGAATGACGACCTGGGTGCCCTCTAAAAATATAAATTCCGTGCCGGCACTGTGCACTCACTTCTCCTTTTGCACGTAAGTTCCTTCTTCTTAATCCACTACTGATGAACAAATCCAAGGGAAAAATACGTATTGAATTATTCATGAAATAAATAAATACCAACGAATATCCAGTTAAATTATCTTAGGGACAAAAATTGATGGGTGCCTTTTTCTACCGTGCAACAATCTACAAAAATCAGAAGTGAACGGGCATTATTGGTGGATTTTATTGGTGGGAGGAACGTTGGAGTTTATCGTTCGCAAAATTTTTGACATTGGAACACTGACGAACTGTCTCTGTGGTCGGCGTTTTATCGTCACCAGATAATTTCGTGGCTAACAATATCTCCCTCTCTCTCTCACTCTCTCTGTCTTCCTCCCCCTCTCCATTCTCTTTTTGATAACAAAAGCCAAGTATTTTGCTCGCAGTCTGAAAAATTACTGTTTTCTCGAAAAAATCGGGGTCTGAGGAGTCGTGACAATGATCTCGAGCAATGGCTACGTTACATTATGTCATTACGATAATACTTGAATAATTAGAATTCATGGATAATTGTGTGTGCAGCAGTGTTGTTGGTATGGAGACATTTTTTTCAACCGTCGCGACAGCTCAGATCGCAGCAGATCCAATAAGTGAAACCCTTAAAATTCACACTGATGTGTATGTAGATGGTTCCTAGTGTGTCACTCTTTCCCCTTTTTTTCCTTTGTGTTTATCTGGTTTTTTTTCCTGGGAAAACATTCTGAATAATTCAATCGAGGTTGTCTTCTGCTTCGCAATTTCATGAGTGAACACGTTGGGGAGATTATTTCATTTGATATCATGGTGGACCATTACAAATGGTGCTGTAACACTTATTCTATTTATGGAATGACTCCAAAAGTTTGGAATGATCACTCGACACACTTCCCTTATTAGCCTCTTGAATCACTGGAATCGTGATTTTATTGCCATATAACATCACAAATTGTCTGCCTGTCGTCTTAGGTTGGTTGGCAATAGGGAAATGTTTGGGGAATTTAGAATCGATTGTGGTTGTGACTGGTTTTGGGTGTTCAGTATTTATTGTTTACATCATCGATGGGACACAGTTTGTGATGAAAGTGTTACATTTGGGGTAGAGGAATTGCAGGGAAAAATAGGGTATTCTGGAATCCAGTGTCACTACTGGCCACACACACACACACACACACACACAACCATCCATTACGTAATAACGCTTTTTCTGCTTTGTAATCGTGGGTATTTTTATAGATATACAACTTGGAATTTTTGTAGTTTTTCTTTTGTCAACTCAAGGTTTCGTATCAGTTGTGCTGCTTTATTACTTGATCTCGTGTTGGTGGAATGGTTGAAAGTGAGCAATCGCGGGGGAATTTAATGAAATGACAGGAATTCTTGATGACTCGGGGATTTTTTGAAGCACGAATGTAAAAATTGTGGAGGAAAACTGGCTCCAGAAATTTTATGTTCTATTTTTTTAAGCAAATATTTTCATGTGATACTGAAGTTTCTGTTAAAAATACTCCTCCATCGAGATTTTATTGTATAACTTTTGTGGAGAAAGCGTAAATTTTTGTACAGATAATTTGATTAAATTATGAAAAGTCTCATTTACTTGGGAGTCTTGTTTTCGAGGCACGAAGTCATCAACTCTCGATGAAAGGAAAAGAAAAATTCTAGCTCAGCTGATAGGAGAGGCTCGTGTGACAAACAAAATTTTCGCGTAGGGATTGTCATGCTGACATTTTTTACCTAAATTCATACAAGGCTTATCAATTACACAGCAACAATTGTACGAATTTTACTTTTCTTCTGGTATTGCAATTTTTACACTCTATTTCTCTATGACAAATTTTTGCTAGAACTTTTCATTTTTGAAATGTAAATTTTTCATGAATTTCGTGGAAAGATTTTGTCCGTGAAAAACAAGTTTAAGGATTCTATAAGATTAATCTGTAGATGATTTCTAACCAGAATATAGAAAGAGATGAATTAAGCTCTCCCACGTCAGGCGAAAATCAGTATTAAATCTTTTAAAGTTTTCTGTATAGAATTTTTTCCTCTAGGAAATATAAATTACTCCACTTTTAGGGAAAGTGCCCCATTTTTTAGGCATAGCATTTCCTAAATGAACACACAGATGCGGAATTTTCGAATTTTGGTGGGACTCCTTCAACAGAAGGACGTACAGGAATGAAATTTAACAGAAATTAACTACAGAGAAACTGTTGTGAAAGAAAGTAAAATATTGCATCACTAGGTAGAATCAGAATTACTGTGAAGAACTCATGTGTAAAGAATAATTTGCAGAATTTTCCTTATGGAGAATTAAACTTTCTTCATACACAAGAGGGGTTTTCATTTTGTCAAGGTAAATTACCTAAATAAAAATGAATATTGAATAATTCTGAGAGTTCAAATAATAATTAAAAATTTTGAATGGTTATTAATGATTAAGGATTGGACTAATTTGATTCCGTTATTTTTATTGCCGTACGCGTAGGTTAGGAATTCCCCATCTAGGGAGGAAATAGGAATTCCATTTTTAATATAAAAAATGTCACGCCGGGGAAATTCCACGAATTCTCTTCATGCAGAACTGGCATTTTTCACTTCATCTTACGCCTCCAGACAATAAAATTCTTTTTTCTGATAAGGAGTTTTCATTGGATTTTTTCCTGCAAGGGTTGACCCGATTCTCGCCAAGAATTTCCATGAAAAATTCTACGTGTATGATAAACAGATGATTCTATTTATTTCAGGAGGAACCAGGCACGTTCTCGACGTTGAACGAGAGAGAACTGCGGGCGCTCCTCGAAGAGGCGTTCACTTACAGGGGTTCCACCAGAGATCGTGAGGGAAAGTCGAATCTATTCAAAGTAATTAAATGAAAACAAATAATAGTGAATTAATGACATCATCTGAGGGAGAATTGACACGATTTGATGTATTAATTTCGACAATTCTCCAAAGGAACTTCTTCAGGAAGCTGAAGTCGATGAGACTGAGGAGGGTCGTCGTGTGGTGACCAGCACTAGATGCATACCAGGGTCGAACAGACGTCGCCACAAGCGTGACTCGGTGTCCGAAAGGTTGACTCACGGTGGTTCACTACAAAATTTGGCCCAACCGATTAGTTTTGAATTTGACAGTAGCTTTGCCTACCTCACGTCCGGCTCTAGTCACACATATGGTGGTGGCAGGAGAAAAGGCAAGAAACACACGGGACCTAGTGTATCAGCGAGACAAAGAGAGGGCGGATCATTACCCTCAAATGTAAACGCGACACACAGTCTTGCATCACTTGCTAATCTCGATTTACTTTTCGACAAAAAGGTAATTTCACCTCACAATTACTTCAACCGTTTTGAATATTTTATTGGAGAAGAACTACAATCAATTAAGGGGTAACAGAAAGCCCTTTTTCAATTTTTCCACAACTTTACAATACGAATGGATTTTAATAACGAAGTATATTTAAAAATTTTGAGATTTTATTTAGAATTCTCGAGCAAACGGGCGATTTCTGTTACCCCTGTTACTGTGACTGAACAGTTCACAACAGTATCGTCCAAGTCGTCCCATAGATTTTGATAATTGCAGTCTTCAAATTTTCACACGTTGAAACTAAATTGACCGAGTTTTTGCGAAATATTTCGGAATGTAAGGGAAATTACGTAATTTCTGTAATATCGATTTTTGTAGCTCTCAATTCATTATTTAAGAAAGGTCTTGATAAAAAAGTTGGAGTCTACCTTAGATTCTGAGATATCTACTGAAAATTGACTAATAGTCGAGAACCCGTTCACTTGATCCATTTTATCGCTTCGCTACCGATTTTCTAATCCTTGACAACAAAAACTGGAACCATTTCATTGAGATCAAGAATTCTGGGTTCCCAAAATAAGAATTATAACTTTCTGTGAAATGTCAACTGAAGGAGCTTCATTAGGGCATATTTATATAATCTGTTTTACCATCCAAAACATGATTTCGTTAAATAAAATAGATCAATCGATTATTACAAAAATATACCCTCAGTACTGAAACTTGAAAAATTTTTATCTAGGAATTTTTTCTATAAAAAAAAACCAAAAATATATTGATTTTTAAAAATTAAATATGCAAAAAATAGATACAATTGAATAATAAACTTCAAGAGCATTCTTATTTAGTTCCAAGAATAAGTCAGTAGAATTTTCAGTCAAAGCATAATTTTTTTAATTAAATTACCTCATGTGTGAAAAGATGACTGAGGATTTGTATACAAATTATTTAAGGCTATGACCTATCTCTAACCTCGCTCGTTATGAAGATGATTCATCATTTGACAATGTGACATAAATCAGCTCCAGAGATTATCCAAACATTTAATACCAATAGTTCCCGGAGTATTTCAGGTTTTTACTTTTTTCGAGACTGAATAAACTTCTAATACACATTGTCACTTGTCGTTTTCCTCTAAAACTGCTGGCTATCACGACGAGTCAATATTTGATAATATGAGGAGAATCAATTCAGGAGATTATTCGACTATGCAATAGACATTCTCTGAATATGTCGGGTCTTATGAGAACTGTCAAGAGTTTTTTGTCTCCATTTTTCAGACATGTATGACTCTTTCACCTTCTATATGCAGGTTTTTTCTATAGGTGAATATTTCTACCACGAATTAGGAACTATCTCTTCGTTTACCTCCTAAAACTTGTCGTCATTGCGGTTAATTGCGATTTATCAAGCTTCAGAAAATCCATTTAAGGGATTATTCAGTTATTTATTATAAATCATTCTGTGAATATTTCAGGTTTACCAAAGTGCCTGAACACATTTTTTCGTACTCCATTTTCGACAAGCACTGGCCCCTTGTTTTTCCCTAAAAACCTTTTGTTATCGAGATGCATCAATAATTAACAAGGCCTGGGAAATATATTCACGGGATTAGCTAAATATTTAATACATATTATTCCCATTCTTAGCATCAGTGGAAAATGCCACTAGGGTTATTTTATAAATTTGTGAGATTTGTATGACCTTTGGCCTTTAACCCCTAGACCTTTTGTGCATTCAATACTTCCAGCAGGAACTGTCCTCCTCATTCTTCTCAAAAATTACTCGTTATCAAGATTCATCAATATTTAATGAGATAAGGAAAAACAACTGGACAGATTATCTAACCAGTTAATCCGAATGAATTCATACATGTTCCAAGTTTATTAAGTAATAGTAGAAGACCCCTTGTTATCTGAATCAATTTCAAGCCCCAACTACTTTTGTATTTTTTTCTAAAACCATTTGTTATCAAGATGAATCAATGTTTAACAAGATATGAAGCTAGTTCGAATGTATATTCAAAAATGTGTTACGTCGATTTTACTTGTTAACGAACATCTTTAGGAGCCTGAGGTTTATGAAAAAAATCACGTCAATAAAATGTTGCAAAATTCCGACAAGAAACCTCTAATGAAATTTTCCTGTAAAATTGTACATTCTGTGACTAGACCTTCA
>JAPYZM010004000.1:0-10139 GCA_030522845.1 Psyttalia concolor
CAAGATATCATCGGGCCAGCACTGGTAACTTAGCTTGGGCCACACTAGAACCCCATGGTTGGGCCCGAGTTATCATCCAAACTTCGGACCAGCCATGGATCATTCTTCCAGCCAAGCATTGCGCCAAGACTGGTGATTGGCATGCCATAGTTGGGCCAGTGCTCGGCCCAAGCTTCAAACCCTACTTGGGTAGCCGCATGCGCCACCGACGTCGGTAAAAATAGTAAATTCTCACCTGGGATTGGTCTTTGAAATAAAAACTTGAATTAAATTTATCTGGAAATTATATTATCATTATCAATATTCTTGGAAAATACCCTACGAAAAAAAACATTTTTGTACGTTTTTGCTTCAACTGTATGTTCAATTAACAGTTTGAATATTAATAATAATTAAAAGAAACTTTGTGTTATGAAAAGCTTTAAAAATGAACATATATTTTATTAATTAATAAATTATTCAAAGACAGCAATAACCATAGCCGATTATAAATGATGACTTTCAGAATTGCGCGGTAGGCTAGTCGTGAAGGCGTAGGGTTGGTACTCTGTAGGTTGTAGATTCGATCCCAAGGAGTTCGAATGTTTTAAAAAATATCAAAGTCGGGTTTTCAACCATAATTGAATAAGGGTTGCGGTTGGGTAGGTAAGGTGTATTTAATAGTGGAAATCATCCGTGAAGCGGTCAATTAGTTTGTTTTTGTTTTTAATTAAACGATATTGTTAGTTGGCACAACAGGCTGGGTACAATTGTGGGTCAAGACTGCCACATTAATAGGGCCTGATATAATTCCAATACTTGGTCAATTATTGTTTGCCATTATCGGCCCGGCGTTATCATCCAAATGTCGGACCAATGATCGGCCACTCAATGTGCTAAACGCTGGCCAGTACTTGCGATTGGAATACCATGCTTGGACCGAGACTAAGGCAATACTAAAACCCTACCTGGGTAATTCAATAAGAGTCTTAAAATTTTAAAGCAAACGGTCCACGGCATATGTTCGGTTTTCGAACTTGAGTATCCGAAATCTTAATGACGAACATACGGAGCGCCTGATATAAAAATCATGATGAATGTTGTCTTTGATAATGTAAAGTCTAATAAAGTACTAATCGTCAAATGAAAGAACTTACTTCCGCATGATTACTATGTAAACGCTTATTCTCTTTGTTACACTCTCAGGATTTGTCTCCCTTTGATGAAATTACCAAACTCAATGTTATAGAGATTATGTTGAGTAATTTACTGTGCTCTACCTCGGACGTATTAAAAATGTCAGAGAATTGGGGGCAGGCTCCAACCAGTGTGTGTTTCTTTTTTGTACTGTAAAAGAAAGTGAGAATTGACAAATCCATTTAAAAAAATCAGTTTTTGACGATTGCAATTAATGAAAATACTCTTTATGTTGTCATTTCAGTGAATGTACATAGAGAAATATTTAATAAAAATTACCAGCAAAAAGACCTAAAAATCGCATTTTTCTACGTCATCTGGTAAAACGTCCCATTTCATAGAAAGCGTCAATTGTCTCGGTTATTCGTAAACATTTCTCATCTGTGTAACACCTCACGGCTAGCCGTGAGTCACAGTGAGAGAAACATTTAACAACACATTCTTTAATTTATTGACACGGAGAGCAAAAAATCAGTAGAAATCGTGTAGTATTTTCCCCGTTGGTAGAAAATTACCGCACCGGTTCAGTAGAATTTGTTGACTGCTTACTAAAAGTTATCGAGAGGTATTATAAAAATTATCCAGCTGGTCGATACAATTAGTTGACCCCGCACTACAAATCGTTCAGATGTGTGCATAATTTTTATTGAAGCTAGGAAATTTTATAATGCCGTTGGGGAATTTTTCTCAAATGTCGAAGATGCTACACCATTATCAAACCGAATGGTAAGTTTTATTAAGAAATTTCTCTATGTACAGACCGTATTGTATAAATTCGTTAATTTCCAAGAATTTTTATGTTCTAGAGTACAATAATTCTTGAAATTTCTGTTAAATTTTAAAACTTTCACGAAAAGGACGTAACTTTTTTGTATTTTTGGGTCACGGAGAATTTACAAAACTTCACAGATTTATTCTCTTTAATTTCTCTAGAAAGTGGCTGAAAGCGAAATTCAAACCAGCAGATTACGTAAGTTATTCTGTAATTTCTATTGAATATTTCTCTCGGTGTATCTCTCTCTTATAATAAAAAGAAAAAGATTTATTTCTACGATTTGTCATCGTAAATCGGATTAAAAAATTGACATAGAAAAAGTCATTATTGAGGGCTTTTAGAGCGATGTAATCTCATTAACTCAAGCGACTTTTCTTTCTCCTCCTGTTTCATTTGGTAAATCAATGACTGGAACTGAACAAATTGCATGGAGATTGCGCCCTGTGAGAAATAGCCCAGTCGAGTATTGTGGAAAATTCTATAAATTCATTTAGGTAATTACGGGGTCAATTCCGTGCTGGACGCATACGGAAAATGTCCAAACAATACGCAAAAGGAATAGTGGAATACATTGGTATTGGTTTTGCCATATCGATTTACGTAATTCGCTAATGCATTCGATGTTACAGTGCCAACGATACAGGACTTTTCAACGGAAAATACTCGTTAGCGATATAATTAATATTGCCGGGCTTTCAGTTCACTTGCAATTTGGCCTGTGTCTCTGCCAAAATAGGAGGGAAAATAT
The DNA here is from genome assembly GCA_030522845.1 of Psyttalia concolor. Taxonomy (NCBI): domain Eukaryota; kingdom Metazoa; phylum Arthropoda; class Insecta; order Hymenoptera; family Braconidae; genus Psyttalia; species Psyttalia concolor. The sequence continues at coordinate 2,700 of JAPYZM010004000.1, forward strand.
GAGGCAAAACAAATTATGTTTTTTTTTTGGGGTGGAGGTGATGGTGAAAATATGCCAGTGAGATGGGGCTTGTGATTATTTTGTATTCATGAAAAATACTATTTTCGAGATTTTTTGATGGGATATCCTTGTTTTTTTTCCCCGTTGTTTCCTTTGAATAGAAGCAAAAAATTATAACTAACATATTCCTGTCGATGTATAATAAAATGGGACATGAGAAAGGAAGGGAGGGAGGAGGCACTGCACTGGCTACTAACTCAAAAATGAGAGAGTGGAATTTTTCGATGTCTTTCTAATTTTTAAGATAGTTTTGTAAACTTGAGGATGATACCTAATTCAACTAAATCTTATTATTTAATCAGGAGATATTGACTCGATGTGCGTGTTAAGAGGCAGTGAGGAAACAACTTACTCTGAAAATAGAAGAAGCCTTGAGAAAATAATTTCCGAAACTAAGTCAAATCAAATCAATTCCTTCAATAATTTCTTAGTCTCAAATATAAAATGTTCGTGTACTTACAAAGAAGATTACTTTTAAGAGAAGAGTTTTATTTGAACACATTATATTCTCCGTGAGATAGAGTTAATTGGAAGAAATAAAAGTTTTTCAAAATTGAAATCTCTCTTTCTTTTATGATAGCACTGAGAAATTGTGATTTTTTTTGGCGGCTTGGTGTGGGTACCGTAATAATTACTCGGTTGTGTGCAGAGATTATATTAGTCGCTGAGATGTGTTTACATTGAGGATAAGTGTTTAACTGTTTTCGGTCGGATGGGACAGATAGAATTGAAGCTGCTATCCAGGTAGAGATGAACGATGGAAACAATGTTCGATCAGGCTTGATCAAGGATTGACACAGACCGATTGAGTCTCAACATCCAAGATTGAATGAAGCTTGAACGAACATGAAAAATAACTGTTTTCAAGGCTGGAGATCCCACCCTTGGTCGAGCCTTGAGTATCGAGCCTTTCTCCAACCTTGGGTATCATGATTGGATCAGGGTTGCAATCCAAATCTCGTCTAAGGATGTGCGTAAATCCTGATTTATGCTGGACGAACAAAATAAAGATTTACTCATTTATTGAATAAAAAAAGTAATTGAAACAGAAATTTGTTGGGAGAATTTTGAAATAATTAGATTTCACATTGAACCGAAGTTTTCTACGTATAATTGTCGGTTTCCCTATCTTTAGGAGAAGAGAAAAAATTTATTAAATAATTCCAACTTTGATTAATCATGTATTGATTACGAAATGAAAATTTAATGTTAACATTAATGAGAAATTTTCGAATAAAATTAATTGGTATCTTTTTTAGCGCATTCAATGAATCAAGTTTGAATGATGATAGAACGAGCTCGATGGAACATTGTTCCTGATATTTGAAACAGTCATTGATTTGACGATGAAACTAAGGCTTGCTCTATCTTCGATATCCTAGTCTTGAGCAGCCATGTTGTTCCAACCTTAAACCTAGGTTTGATTATATATTGACAACCCATACTGGAATCAATATATGATTCAACAATGGAAAGAAGCTTGATTCAAGGTTGGGTTACCCAGCTTTGATGTCATATGTTGTTCCAGCCTTGTTCCCATCGTCAGGGTGGACTTTCCGTACCTCGGTAGAATTGTCCCGAAATTTCGTGACGGACAAGGAAGAAGAGATATTTGTCTCGGTTTCTCACTCGGAAACCATTCGAAACGTTCGTTCAATGGGAAGGAGATATAAAATAATTGAATATTCTGAATTGCGCCATATTTTTTTTGTAAGAAAAGTTAATATTATTATTCCCAAAATTTTTTGGTTTTTCTCAAAAATTAAAATCGTTCATGAAATTGGAGATTGTAATGACGAGTCGCTGAGTCCGAAGCAGTCTATAATTCACCGGCAGAGATAAATTCCATTAATTTAAGCTAATCAACTGATGACAACTATAAAAATTCGAAATTAATGTTCATATCACAAATTTGTTGAAATTCCATGTACAACGAATTTAATTTTAACGCTAGCCCCCCATTCGGGGAAACAGTATTACATTCATCTATAAATGTAATCCACTCATGAGTACAAATTGCCCCTCAATTGCTGAAAGTAAAAACAGTTTTGACAGTTTTGTTTATATGCGGTTAGAAAAAAAAATTCCATACTTTTAATGATCATCTGGGTGGCGTTTCAGTGCACTGTTTTATTTTGTCAAAATCGATATATGTCAAAATTAAAAATTTATACTGGCTGTAGGATCTTAATTATTTGAAAGGGATTTAGGTACGTAATATTTGTCCTAAGCAAAAAACACCTCACAATCTTTCCTTTCAGTTTTTGTTTAAGAATTCAGTAGCGAAGAGGTAAAGGGTAACAAGTCGAAAAATCGTAATTTTAAAGGACGGTGCAAAAACCGTCGTTCTATTTTCCGGTCAAAATTTTAGTCAACTTTTTCCGGAATTTCCATTAATTATGAGCCAGATTGTTGTACAAGGAGTGTCAACACCCGCAGTCTGTTCTGTCTATCGTTTTATTGACTTATCCCGATTATACTCATGACATATGAGAGTTAAGCCGACTTATCTCGGACCAGAGGTCCATCACACCGGGATATGTCAACTTGTTCCCTACGAATTTGGATTCTTGGAACCTATAGTAAGAAACGGTGAAATAATGATTGAAAATGAGTTCCGTCGTTGACTGGAAAAATGCTGAAGTGAAACCAATAAGTAAATAGAACCAATTACTCACACGCAGACAAATGTTCTTGTTAAACACGAGATTTGAAAGCATAATTTACAATTTTTTTAAATCGTAAATTACGAGATATTTCCCGTCCTTTTACATTGTTCTAATCTCGTAATTTACGATACCTCAATCTCGGTTTTTTCAAGATTGAGATTCCCCTAAATTACGATTTCAAAAAATTAAATTTTGATTAAAGAAAAGTAAATTACGTGATTGTTTATGTAATTTACGTATTAAATATCATTAAATACGATGTAGGCTGCCGTAAATTACAACAATTTTCATAAAATAATTTTCATAAAAAAATAGTAACGTGGCTTCGTTTTTTGACATTATCCCAGAATCTAATAGAGATGGTATATTTTTACTTCAGAGCTTTTTTTACGCCTCATTGCACTCCACAAAAAAGATATGTGCACAAATTTTGATATCAAAATTGTGAGGTCTCAAAAAGAAAATAGAAAAATTTCAATTTGGCCAATTAGTTTTTCAAAAATATCTACTAGAGATAGCATTTTTTAGTACAACCTTGTTTAAAGCGCAAAGTATAAGTACAACAGTTGGGAATTGGATAGGGTAATGCGTTCTACATTTTTTAAGGTAGGACAGTGGGATTAATGGATGGAAAGGATTTTGATCAGGTGTGAATTCGTTTTCAATATATTTAGTCCACAAATAACTGAAGAAAAAATTCAGATATTTTCAGACTGGGAATCGAACCCCGGACCTTCTCTGATTACCAGTCGGGTGCTCTTCCCATCTGAGCTATCCGAACATATACTAATGTCCATTTCAATTAACTGTCAATATTGAGACAAATGTCGATTCCGAAAGATCTGAATCATATTATCAAGATATCAAAATTTGTGTAAATATCTTTTTTGTAGAGCGTAACGAGGCCTACAAAAAAGGTCTTAAGCAAAAATATACTATCGCCATTAGATTCTGAGCATATATCACGAAAAAAACGAAGCCACGTGACTATATTTTTCATTTACAAAATGAAAAATCTCGTGATTTACGATTTAGAAAAATCGTAAATTATTTTTTCTCGTGTTTCACAAGAGCATTTCTCTGCGTGATTAGTTGGCTCAATTCACTTATCGGAGGCCGGATGAACCGAATTGGCCTCTACCAATCTCTTCGAGATTTATAGATTCAATTTTTATATATATCATCGGGAAAAGCATATAAGAAGGGAACAAGTCGACTTAACTCTTCAGTCAATATGTTAATATCAATAATGTGACTAATCTCCCTTTTCATTGTTTAAAAAATATCACTGCATTTTTTATTTCAATCAAATCCTTTGTGCAGAATATGCAATAGGATCCCTAGAATTGATTTCCGTTAAAATCCCGTTTTCGAAAAAAATCCACTTGTTACCCTTTACCACTTCGCTACTGAATTATTTCTATAAACTAAAACAAAACGTAAGTGAATGAATTTTTTGTAGAAATCTGATGTTGATTCACATCATCCATATTTTCAATATAATTGTAGAGCTGGGAAAGTGGTTCGACATTATAAAAAAATGTATGACATTCAATTTCTAAGTTTAGATTATAATATAACGAATATTAAATTTTAATTGTATTTTTAAAATTTTCGTAAATGAGTAATCAACCATAGACTATTAAATGCACGAATCAATAAAAGTATTCTCTCTCTTTCATTTTTAATTAAATTAAAATAGTCAAGAATATTCTCAACCCTGTCATTTTATTTTGCATGTTGAATTACCTGGCCGCCGCAATATGTAATACCATCTGTGAGAATTACAACCGTGAAATCGGCGATTAGTCAATAAATTGAATAATTAAATATATTTTGTTGGTTTTGGGGATACCCCGAATACAAACATTCAATCTTCTCTGCTAGTTGTATATTTCCAATCTAATAGGAAGAATGCTTTATTACTTTACTGCACTAGGACCCTTTTTAATCCCTTGTAATGGAGGATAGGTCCCAGAAATATTTTCTTCTCGATGAGCTTATCTTTAATGGGTTTTTACCCCGGATACATGTGTTGACCAGAAAGGTAAAGTGTCGAAACCTATAATAAAAGGTGCTTGTTTATTTGAATCCATAATCCAACATATTTCACACAAAACTGATTTTTTTCTTTCCAGAAAATGATGTAAAAAGTTAAGGGATTTTTTTGCAAAATCCGATAAAATATAGTATATTTTCTGAAAAAATATTCGATTTTAATTAGTTTTATATTAAGACTACAATATTATTTACCGCTCATTTTATCTCTTCTCTCAGAGAAAATTAAACAAGGAAACTTAGAAAATACGGGTGGAGATAATTTTATAAAATATTTGTACAAATATAAAGACGATTGCTGTGTTCATTGTTTTCTGAAAAATTTGCTGAAAATAGGAAGATTTTTTTCATCGACTCAACAGAAAACCTAGAGAATTATAAATAGAAAACCATGAAATGTTTGATAAATTTTTTTTACACATGGACTAGAATATTTTATGAAATAATCTAAGGCATGTTCTTTCTTCAACCTCATTTCACTCCTCACTTTTCCCTGATTTTCCCTCTCCAAAAATTTCCCTCCGCAATACCGATTATCAACCCCCGTCCGTAATTTCCCATTCACCTCACCCTGAAAATATCCGAAACGCAGTAGTCGATTTCCTCCGATAAGAACTTTTTGTCCCCCTTGAAATGCCCCTCTTGTGGCCCTTGCGCAGAATCGAGTGTGAGTGGTTTCGAGCGCCGCTGCCAGTTTGTGAACGCGCACAGGAGCCAGCAGTCTCGCGAGGCTGTGGCTCACTGCAACACTCTTCAGTCGACGATTCGCAATCGTCAGGTGCCATCGTCGACATGTGCATCGAGCCTAACCGTAGGCGAACTAATTGGAAACAGCTAAAAACAAACAACACAACGAACCAATAAGAATAAATCGCCTCTAAAGTCCTGGAAAAAACCTTCTCAAAATTGAATGGAAAAAAAATTGAAGAAGAAACGACTTCATCGTCCGCGAAACTAACGTCCGATTAATGACCCAGGAATTTCAATTAATGCATAATTAATGCAATTGAGCTGAGAAAGTCGTGACCAAACGATTTTTCCATTGAAACTCGAGTCTCGAGTGCATCTAGATCGATTTCGCTTCAACGAATTGGGGACGATGTAAATGAGAACATGATGACAGTGCTGATGGTGATGGAGTGTAATCATGTATGTGAGAATGGGAAAGGGCGTTTCACTGTCCCTTTGCCCAGAGAACTGACAACCCAGGGTTGAGAGCTAAATTGTTTATTGGAGCGGTTATAATCGAACGATCAACCCGAACACTCATACACGGTTTCATGGGTATCGAGAGCACGTGTGGTAACAGTTGACCGGTTTGTTTCCGAGTGGACGTGTTTGTGTTGTGTGAGAAGAAACTTTGAGGTGGTATTGGGTTACTAGTGTGCAAAGGGAACTCTCAGATCCTGGGATTTTGTTGATGAATTTCGAGTATGTGAGACGGTCTGAGGTGGCGGGGGGGACAGGTGACCTCTGGGGGTGGGAAGTGTTGAGTTGCGGGGGGCATGGTGACAGTGAGGAGGTAATTGTGATTACGGAGTCAGGTAAGGGAAATGAGCGGTTCGTCACATACACGGGCAAAAAATTACCAAGAGAACTGTTTTCAGAAATAATTACCTGATCAATTAGTAATCCTATCGCTATACGACTCACCGATTCGGTGAAAATTATCTGGTCGCTTGGTACAATTTATTGGCTGCGTAATCTGTTGTATTTTAATAATCAAACGGATAAATTTAATATTTCTGTATTCGTGAACGGCACTCAATCATTACAATTGGAGATTATTTCGGAAGGGACGAGGTACTTGTCAGGAAGTAATGTGTCTCATGTTACGGGAGTTTCTAGACTAACTAAATTGAGAAAATTTGAGGGGTATCTTTAGGGAGAGGTTTTCGAGAGGAGATCACCCCCAGATTTTTATATTGGAGGGCTAGACGCCCGAAGGTTCGGCGTACATTACGTAGAATCCATATTTATAATATTTAGATGTTTCTAGTGATTACTAATAGTTTCCTATGGATTAGGTTTTGCAGACTACGTTCCACGTTAAATGGATTTATCTGTCTTCAAATGTAAGGATAAGAGTATTTCCTAGAACTATTCATTATGGATAATTTGTCGGCTTAGTTCTCACAAGATAATTAAATTTTGTTCAAAATAAACTGGTTATGCAACAAATCAAGGTTATTTAAGCATTTGGCGATATTACGTATTCCATCCTATCAGGTTACAGGACTTTCAAAATTTTGGAAAATCGATCTTTGGTGCTTCTTTAGTAATCAATATGTCGAGAATGGTCTCCCCAAATTTAAAAATGATCCGATTTTCGGCCATTTGGAGCTTTGAAATCCGTAATCACGATTTGTCAAAAAGTTATCAACCTATCCTCTTCAATTTTTGCACACTTCATCAATTAAATTTTTTTCCTTCCTTCAAGCATGAGCTATAAGTATCTAGTAAAGGAAAAAAAGTTCATTTCGAATAAATTCATTATGAGTTATCCTGAATACGCCGCGAGAGCTTTTTTTAAGCTGCCCAGGTAGGAATAGCTAAGATTGACTTACGGCTCAGGCCCGGCCCATGCTGGGCATGCCAAAGCTTGGTAGTCCAAGGTTGGGCCAGATTTGGACGATAAATTCAGCCGAAGCCT
>JAPYZM010004001.1:0-10138 GCA_030522845.1 Psyttalia concolor
AAAAAAAGAAAAAAAAAAGAAAAAAAAAAAAAAAAAAAAAAAAAAAAAAAAAAAAAAAAAAAAAAAAAAAAAAAAAAAAAAAAAAAAAAAACTCTGGTTGCACTGGAATTTCCTTCGTTCGACGCGAGAGCAATTAAAATATTTCGATTGGGGAATGAATTCTGTAAGAATTCTCATCCAAATCCAGTGGAAAAAGTTTTAAAAAATGTGCATTAAAAAATTCAGGCCTATTTCAGTAGATATAGTGAGTAGTAATTGTGAAAAAATATAATTCAATGGAATTCCAATAGAAATCCCCTAACGAATGCCACTTAATTCCTTACGATTTATAATTATCATCTCCGTCACATTCAGTGAATAATTATTACACCCAGATAACACGTATTTTCGTGCAAAGTCAATGGCTGGTAACGAGTGGGTCAGTAATTTCCGAGCTATTATGTAAATTCTGCTCACGTGTGCACGTGAATTGGTAGCACTGATTGCCCAATTCTTCAAATATATCTATTGTAATTCGAAACCTCCGCTACATCCACCCGAACTTAGTTCCAAATTCAATTAAGTCTGTGCTGAGAAACACTTCGCATTTACGAGGGCAAGGGATGGGAGTATTGGTATCTGAGGGATGAAATTTCAATTATTCATTGTCTGTAGCGGATTGAGTGATTACCTCAATACCACCCATAGACTATTAATTATTGTATATTAATTCACATCCTCTCTATTTGTTTTATCTTGAAGGAACTTCAAGACCGAAACGATTGGATTCTGTGTATTTTTATTAATGAAAAAAATACACTGACAGTAAAATTTTAAACTAATAAATTAGTTATTTATTTAACACACGTTGATATTGAAAAGGAGAAATTGCCGTATCAAAATTGATCTCATTGATATATGAGTTCCGCCTTGAGGGTAACTTAAGACTTAATTTATTTTCACGAGTTTCAACTTACACACTGTTTCTGGAATGCACCGCCGAACGAATCAGAAAAAGGTACTTTTGGGGAAACTGAATCAGCGGATCCCATTGGTTTGGTGGGGGTGAGATAGTAATAAAGCGAAGCAAGAGACAGGAATAAGGACGGAGGATTGTAGGTTGTTAATTGGATCTGAACGAATCTACGGAGCAATAAGCGAGCGTAATAAACGCTCAAGTGGTTGGTCGATTATAGCTGTAATAAATATAAAAATTTTGGGATTTTCCAAATACGGGTAATTGTAAGGTAATTAGGGAGAAGAATTCTTTGAAAATGGATGATGTTAAATATCACAAAAATATTCCCCGATGAAACACTATTTGAATAACGAGTTGTGTAAAAATTATCCTCACAGAGGAGGTGAAATAAAACAATTGTCAACGTCATATTTTAAAAAACAATTTCATTATTTATTACAGTGATGTATGCGCAGAGTACAATTGTGCTGGGAAATTATTTCCAATGTTTTCGGTTTTTAGTTCTGGTGACACATGATTCATTCGGGAATTCTTGACCTAATTTAAAAAGTATTGAGATACTGTACACATTTTGTTAATCTCCGCTGTATCATTCCCATAAAGAGAGTTAAATTTATTATTCTCAGAAGAATTAATGAATAGATTTATCAAATGGGGAGGGGAAAAAATACTTTTACATTTTTTTTTAATTAATTGCAATGTTCTGGTCCATTGAGAGACGCAATTGCGAAAGGGGTCAGTAGAGAAAAAATACCCGTACAAAATAATTCAATGGAGCGACTGTAACAATTTAGCCAGGAATTTCAATTATTTTTCTATTAGAGTTCTCTTAGTTGATTCGATAAAAAAAAATCGTCAATTTTAGACAAACGTAATAATTGAGGAACAACTTATGCTTTCGATGACTTTATTAGATAATAATCGATTTTTAATGCAAAAATCAATTAGGCGAGATAAAAATTGCTCAATTTTGTCTATTGAATTATTCGGTACGTGTGAGAAGAAACAATAAATGGCACACAGTGTTAAGTCATTAACTACTAATTACGCAATGTAGAGTAGAGTATCGGCACCACCTACTTCCGCATTGAGTCAATAAACATCGAGATCCCACCGCAAAACGTCTGGCCAACAGTAATCGAACATCAACATTTTATATCCAATGTTTCTTAAATCCTCAATTACAATATCATTCAACTCCGTTAATCATTACCTAATTTATCGCCCGGACATACGTAAAAAATTGTCATCTCCTAAAATCATTATCATCACCACAGAATTCTTAATATCACAATTATACAATACAACACGCACCTATCACATTGAGAATATCCTCCATCACTCATTCGATTGAATCTGTGTATTCTCACAGTCTCTCTTGTAGCTTATTCACCTGGAAGTGGGTGACCTCCTCAATTGTTTCGTTGATTCATAAATTTTATCTTGTTCCCGAGGCATAATCGCCAAATGGAGGGCAACGCTAACGTCGTCTTTACGTTGAGAGTGAACTACTCAAATACGGAGCATTAAACAATTGTTTAAATAAAATATAGAGAAAAATTTCACCGCAGTAACTGCAATTGACTAGACAATTTGCAACAATTTTCAGTTAAACTAATTAATTTGCAGGAGTAATTGGTGTTTAAATTTATACGTCTGTCGAAATTGTTGAAAATTAGAAGGAAATACCAAGAATATAAAAACGCAGCAAAAATTAATCTCTGAGTTTCAGATGAAGACAATTGTTAACGATTTCCAATTCAGACATATCTTCATTTTAAGGCCCCGATCGATTTTCTTTTCGAACGTTAACTGCGTTCAAATATTTAACATTAATATTTTGTTGCAATGAGTGTGCCGATGAATGTGAATTTATAATGAGTTTTTGTAGGAATAAAAAACAAATGACAACCGATAACTAAAAAATTCTGGGCAATGCTACTAAATCCCTATAAAATGACAGCTGATCACATAAAAATTGCGATCTAATATTACGTCGTGAATTACGATTCTTCCGGTGTGAGAATATTTTTATACTATGTTTAATAATAGTACAAAGCCCGGTAAAGAGCGTTTTTTTGTGGTTTTGTGAAGTGGAAAATCGGATTTATTACGACGTTATTCTCCCCTCTCAGCACCCCTCTAAAAACTCCACAGCTGATGGCCACACTCATAGGTAATCCCCGAAATTTGTATTTGCTTGTGCGAAACTTACTACTAAATAATAAAATAAAAACGCTCTTTACCGGCCTTCAATTATTTTATTTTTTTTTTCATTATAAATTCACACTTATCGGCACACTCAATGCGATAAAATATGACATCGAAAAAGTCTAGATACTTTTCTCGGGGACGATAATATATTTGAACGTAGATAACCTTCGAAAAGATAATGGATCCGGGCGTTAATGTCTGAAAATTGTCTCCACAAATAACCGGAAACTCAGTGATAATTTTCCGCTGTAAATTTCCTAAAGTCGGGAAAATTTCCGGGATTTCACCGGCTCCATAGATGAGCAGTTCTCGCTCTTTAATCGCGATCCTGACAGATTAAATTTTCGTCAACCCAGAAATTACACATTGGTAATAGCCGTGTCATCTGCAGGACCGCTTGCTTGACGCTATACACTCAAAGTCGTCTGTCCCACATTATTAACATATCCAGACGTATAGTCAGCATCTTGATTATTGTTAACCCGATTATGATGACCGGCATCGCCGCTCTGAATGCTAAAGTGACGGTAGGAAATGTATTCGGGTGGCACCGTCTGTTGATCCCTCTTCACCGCCTCTCTCTGTTTCTTGACCTTGAGATAGCCAAGAACGGAGACAAGAAGTATAAAGACAACAAATCCCATGCAGCACCCAACAATTAAGCCTAATCTACGAGTTAAAACTGTTTTAGCACCGCTAGAATCACTCATTGCTGCACCATCACCACTGACGAGGATGATCCGGGGTTTTTCGAGGGTTTTTACCTTTGTACAACGGCTGGTGGAGGAGTCCACCATTTCAGGGAGTGACGAGGGATCCAGTAGATCATCTTGGCTTGAGTTGAACTGTCCTACGGGGGTTTTCCCATCGCCTTGGGGCAACCAGTTGCCAAGGCCCAGGACGCAGACTAGATACTCCGTGTTGGAAGACAATTTTGCTAGTTTCACGGAGCGAGACGTTGGTTTCAGGATTATCCCGCGCACCTGAAACAACAAATGAGTGAGTTAAAATCAGTCTCTCCAATATTTTGTTCTCATAAATTTTCATGATTTGCATTTCCAAAAAAAAATAAACTCAGTTTTTGCCGGGGATTTCAGTGGATTTTTTAACAAAATTTTGTCGTAATTGCTAGTCATTTCCTCAATCCCGTGACTAAACAATTATTATTTTCCCAAGAACACTTCAAGAACATAATAAAAGTTAAATGGCAATATCCCGAGAAGGCTGAAAATTAATTCAAGTTGATAAGCTCCACAAACTAGCACGAAACAAATAATAAATTTATCAAACATACACAATTCAGAGTACCAACTTTAATACGTGTTTGAAACTGCAGGGAGCTTACTCCTCTAGAGTATCTTCCTAATTCCCGGTTTCATAACTAAATGGTAGCTCCTGCTAATTCCATTTTAATTCGCTTATTCATTAAAACGGCAGAAAAGCTCTTATGTATATTTGAAAAACTAATCTGTTTTAGGGGATAGTTAAACGAATGGATTAAATGAGAATCAGCAGCTTCTGGATAGAACTTTGAATAAATTTCTCAATCAATATTCAAGTGAAATGGTAAAACGAGTATTCATTTTTTTTAATATACTCATTGGATAATCAAGTACACCTAGAGCCAACCGACGTCGGTAGCCGAAGCGGCTAGGGATTCCCACCAGACGAGGCTATTAGCAGACCTAGATCCGGGGACATAAACCCCCCATATTTTACCCTCGCACGTGACGACGATTTGTCTACTTTTCCTCCCTAGGTGAGAAATATACTATTTCAAATTCTAGTTTTTAAGATATGTAAATATGTAAATATCGACTGCTTAACTAATAAAAGCGAAATAAAAAAAATGCCGAAGCGGCTAGGTGCGAGCCTAATGTGCGGAAGTCTGTGAGTATAAATCCCGATGGATGCGTATTTTTCAACCAAAAAGGCTCCGGCGAGCGGGAGGTCGCTAATAGAGTGACCGCCTGTACCGACATGGGTTTTTCTGTGCTTTCCGATGTCAACTCTCAGTTATGTAGAGGTGCAAATGCGGTACAGTGTAGGATCCACAGCCGCATGCATATAGGGTGAGGGTAGGGCCGATTAGCGTCCCAATAGGAGTGGAGAAAAAGGGCCGTAGTATAAAAAAAAAAACGTAGAGCCAATAATTCCTCACCTCATCAACTCTCTCAACATCGTGATAAGCGACTTGATATCCATGCACTCCACTGTGATTTCGGCTCTGCCAGAGTACAAAAGCCGACGAATCCCTGACATCCTGCACCAAAATCTTGATCACCAGGGGCTCGGAGCAGAAAGTATGTGGATCAAGATCGAGAAAGACAAGACCGCGCAGCTCAGTTGGCTGTTCACACCTCAGCAATCCATCCTCACCATCGCTCATCCCCATTCCGTCCTCTTTATCACGCTCTCTGCTCCCTCTGATGAGTTTCTGGTGATCGCGCAGCCATTCCCACAGCTCCTGTGCCTCACAACCGCAGCGCAGTGGATTCTCTGTTAACAATAGTATCCCCCGCCCACCCCCCAGAAATGTTTAAACTTTGAGACTATTGAGGATGAAGTCACTAAAGTGGAAACACGAAATAGAACTTTGGAATTGTCTCCGGTTGTATTATCACACCAGATTAAAGTAAACACTAGTAATACTGCATATTCACTTACCCTCCACACGCAGGCTCCTTATCTGTGTCTCAAGGGGTTGAAATGCATTTAGAGGTAAATTCTCAAGTGAATTTCCACTCACATCCAGTACCCGTAATTTCTTGAGGCTCTTGAAAGTACCTGTCGATACTGCTGATATCCAATTTCCATACAAATATAATTCCACCAAATTACCGAGATGATTGAACGTTTTCTCCCCTATCGATTGAATTTGATTATACGACAGGTCTAGTACTCGAAGTGCCTTCAAGTCCTCGGGGAAATTGTCGAGTGTCTTGAGATGATTACGTGTCAAATTCAAAAGTTTCAGGTGCTTGAGACCCTTGAGCCTCTCCTGCGGCAGCAGCTCGAGGTCATTTGCACTCAAATCCAGGGTCAAGAGTTTTGGTGACCATTGAAATGCATTTGGTGACACTCGTGATATCAAATTATTCGTCATAAAGAGATGCAGAAGTGATGAAAAAGAATCAAAATCTTTGGGCGTTACCATTGTCAAGTTGGTTCTTGATATATGAATCTCCTCGAGTGATGGATAATCCCCCTCTAGCTTGAATTCGTGGATGCTTGTCAGGGGATTCCCGGTAACATTGAGCCAACCGAGATTCGGCATATTTCGCGCTGACAGAGCAGCAGCTGGTAGTTGACGAAATTTATTACCCGATAAGTCAACTTTACGCAGCTGATTGGCATTGATGAAGAAATTCATTGGTAAGGCAGTGAGATGATTGTGGCTGAGATCGATGGATATCAATCTCGAGAAATTGGCATCCGAGAAACCTGTCACTGACATTATGTAATTGTTGTTTAAATCTAACTCCCGCAAGTTTCTTAAACCGTTCAGTCTGGATGTGTCAATGTGCAAGATAACGTTGTTTGATAGTGATAGAAATTCTATTGTCGTGGAGTTAATGAAGACTTCGTACGGCATCTCTTGAAAACTATTGCCATCTAACTTGACTTCGCGAAGTGAATCGAGACCGGAGAAGAGAGAGGCAGGCAGTGAATGAAGTTGATTATGACCGAGAAGTATTTTCCCGAGGTGCTTGTTATTGGAGAATGTGTCGGATGTTAGCCGATGAATTTGGGAATGCTCAACGGACAGCTGCTGGAGTGAGGGTAAGCCGTTGAGCGATTCCCCATCAATCTCGCTGAAGTCGTTATGGGATATCTTGAGAATCCGCAATCCTGGAATGATCAAATGATCCAGGGCAAGAGCCGTCAGATGATTGTCCTCCAGATTCAGCTCGTAGAGATTGGTGAGGCCTTCGAAGGCACCGGCTTCGATGACACTGATCGTACAATTCTTGAGGTTCAATGTTCTTATCGACAAGCTCTCCTGGAACATTGTACTGTGCAATACTGTCAGATAATTATTGGCGAGATTGAGAATTCGTAGACGCTTCAGGGCCGTCAAAGCATACGGATCCAGCTTTCTCAGGCTGTTGTCCTGCAGGTACAACTCCTCCAGGTCGTGTAACTCCGAGAAAGTCTTGCCTGTCACATGACTCAGCCGATTCATGCTGAGTTCCAGAAATTTCAGAGCCTGCATAGGTTGGAAAGCAGTATCCTCAATTCTTGAGATTGAGTTGTTGGTTAAATACAAGCGTTCGACGACTGTCAGATCCCGGAACAGGGGCGCTTGGAGACGTGTCATTCTGTTGTGGCCCAACCACATGATCCTCACCGACATCTGTCCCCGTAACGAGTCATTGTGCAGGACTCCAAGCCCATTGCTATCCAGTTGAATCGACACCAGCGAACCACTAGAATCAGCTGCAACTTGGAACACATCACCGAGTACAGCCAACAAGTTGCCCTGGAGATTGATGTGTTGAAGATTATGAAGGGACTTCAATGCACCTGTCTCCATATCAGTAATCGCATTATTCTGGAGATGCAACTCGAGGAGAGTTGGCAGCGGAGCGAACACTCCCCGTCGAACCTCCGTAATCTGATTATCCTGAAGTCGTAGTTCTCTGAGTAGCTTTGACTTAGAGAATGTACCGACTTCCAAGTCACGTATTCTGTTCCCATCAAGCGAGAGTGTCGACAGATTATCACAGTGATCGAGAAAGCCACGGGGGACTCTCTCGATAAAATTGTCACTCAAGTGGAGCTGGGCAAGTTGACCGAGGGTAGCAAGTCCTCTCGAATCAATCCTCCTGATGGCATTCTGCTGGAGGTAGAGGACAGAGAGACTCACGGACTCCGAGAATGCTTCAGCGGGTATCTCCAGAATATTATTATCAGCGAGGAAGAGCTCTTTGAGTTCTGGTAGTCGGGCGAAAATTCCTCTGATGTAGTGTAGATGATTGTGGCTCAAGTCAATGGACTTCAGCTTTGGATTGGCACGAAATGTGGCTACGTCCAGGAACATGATGTTATTATGACTGAGATCGATGGATTCTAGATGGCTCAGCGATATGAATGCGTCTTTGTCGACCGAGCTGGCCGAGTTGTGGGATAATGATAGAGTTCTAAGTACCGGACAGCAGCGGAAGCAGTTTAAAGGAATAATCTCAAAGTTATTACTACTTAAGTCAAGAAAGTTAACGGTATCCAAGCGTGAGTAGCCGTCCTCAGGTAAGTGAGATACATCGTTCCAGGCAAGTCTGAGAGATAATAGATTCTCAACTCTTCTTAACGAAGTCATCGGAAATATTCTGATCTTGTTTTCGGATAAGTCCAAATCGGTGAGACTAGTCTCCAGCCCCGCGAAAGCATCCTCCGATATTTTGGCAATCTCATTTCCCTTTAGATTCAATTTTATTAGGGATAAGCCGAAGAAACTGTTCCTCGGTAGTTCGCGAATCTGATTGGCCTCGAGATCGAGACTAGTCAGACCGGTTAAAGGGGTCAATGCCTTTTGCGGAACAGTCTGCAATTGGCTAGAGACTATACCTAAGGATTGAAGGATTGTTCCTAAACGATCGAATGCGTCTTCATCAATTTCTCGTAATCCAGAGTGTGATATTTGGAGATGTCTTATCCGTGAACCAAGGGGGAATATCGTCGCCTTGAGCTCCTCCACTTTTCTATCTAGCTCGTAGACACTCAGCGATTGAATGACTATTTCTGGAAGTAAGAAATCGTTTGAGTCGGTGATTGCAAGTTTCTTGGCAAAGAACTATTGATTTTCTGCTGAACGAGCGATTGATTGATTATTAATTTCCATTGTCAGCGAAAAAATTGCGGCTTCTTAGCAGAAGTAGCCGGACGAAAAAAATTTTCTAACACTCACCTTTCGACTTGCCTGCATTAATCACATTAGCGAGTGCAGTCTTCAGCGAGTCCTCAGTGGCTCCAGGGCACTCCAAAAACAGGCCATCCTCGAAATTATAGCACGGACATCCTGGCATTTTTTCCGACGCCGGGCAATCCCCTCCGCTACTCTCCTGCATTGTCATCCATGCCGCGATAAGTATGGAATAGATGATACGACAACTGATTGTAAATCGCTGACGCTGAGGACGACTCCATCCGGCGGAATGGCACCCCTTTCGCCTGGTTCGCGGCCAACAATTCCGCGTCATCGTACTTGAAATGTACGGGACTGGGGCATTCTGTGGCTATCTCGGCTGTTATCAGCTGTAACTGAAACAAACGGAGTGAAACAATCTCATTAACAAACAAGGGAGAAGGATTAGGAGTCCCTGAGCAACAGGGAAATTTCCTGCTACATGATTTTACATCCCTCATCCGATACCACAACGTTCACCAATCCTCTCTGGATCGTATTTATACTGACGAGGAAGCTGGAGGCTTTACGGTAAGTGGTTTGAAATCCGTATTGGCCTAATTTCCAGCGGCCCCCCTGAAATATTCAAGTTGCAAAGGGCCACTGAGAAGCCATCAACATCTAATTCAATGATATCACTGGACAATTTAATTAACCACTCGCAGCTGGACTCCTGATCGATTTGATTGAGTGCATTTTAATTAAACTGATGCCGAGGCAGAAGCAATAATACTTAGACTTGAGCAATTCTTTTTCACCAGCACGCAACAGCACTAAATTCCCAATTGTTGACGAAGCGTCTGGTCGATGGGAATCCTCAAATGATTCAATACCTGGATGGTCGATGAATACGAAGCGTGCAAGTTTCACGAAGCTATTCTCGGGTCTACCTCCCACTGAACAACGAAATTGAATTTCCTCATGGGGTAACCGAACCCGCGGTGGACGAGTACTAAATCACTTGTGGTATTGCATGAGTGATGCAGGTTGTGTACCATTAATGAAGTTTATACCACTCATGATTGCATTTTCGGCGATTTATGTCGAGACCTTTGGCAATT
>JAPYZM010004003.1:0-10135 GCA_030522845.1 Psyttalia concolor
TTGACCAAGTGTCACAAATGATTTACATGGGAATGGATTGTTGATTAACGATCAGTTATTCAGAATTTGCCTCAAGGCTTTTGTGTGTGATACACCCGCTCGTGCTGTTTCAAAAAAATCAAAGGACATGTTGCTTATTGGGCAGGCGAAAGATGTACTGTCCGAGGAGAGTACGAAGAGAATCGAGTTATTTATCCTGATGTAGATGCTGCAAAAAGGACTGATATAGCGTTCCGAGAACAACGCAATGCTGATCATCACACTGGTGTTTCTCCATTATTGAATATCAAACCCCCTTTGAACATGATCCATACTTTTATTTTAGATTTCATGCACTTATTGCGTTTAAGGGTAATGAAAAGATTGTTAAATTGTTGGATATCTGGTAATAAATCAAAAGTTAAATTAAGTCAAAATAGTCGATTGCTACTATCAAACTATTTGGTGAGTTTACAATCACAAATACCTGCCGAGTCCCAACGAACTACCAGATCATTAATCGATTTCGAGCAATTTAAAGTGGTTGAATTCAAATTAATTCTTATGTATGCTGGACCGGTGGTTCTAAAAAAAATTTTGTCTGAGACAATTTATAAACATTTTCATCACGCTGTGTCGGAAAAGTAAGTTTTCAGTCACTCTCCGCTGGGCGTCGAGTGACAGAAAAGTACTTTTTCGACACATTGAGATGAAAAATTATGTTCGTAACTCGTGAAAAAAGTGGTTTTTGACTCGCGGGATTATATCACTCGCCTTCGGCTTGTGATATAAACCTCCCACTCGCCAAAAACCATTTTTTTCACTTGTTACGAAATATATTATTTCTATTACTTCACGCGGCATGCAGAGTTCTATGTTCAAAAGATGCTCTAAAAAATTGGAAATGTGTCAAACTGTATCTGAAAAAATTCGTTGAATTATCGGACAAATTATATGGAAAAATTATTTTGATCGGCAATTTTCATAATTTAATCCATTTAGCTCATGATGTGAGTTATATGAAGTGTCCTCTGTATTATATCTCAGCATTTCCATTTGAAAATGCACTCGGAAAAATAAAGAAACTGCTAAAATCAGGGAATAGGCCTGTTGATCAGATATGTCGTCGATTGCACGAAATCTTTCTCGTTAGATCAAAAAAAGATGCAACTGTAGCACCGTCAATCAAGATATTATAAGGTCTTCGTGTGAACAGAAGTGGGAAAATTGTTATTAAACGTTTATTATTTAAAGGCATTATACTTACTCCAAAATGTCCGAATAATACTGTAATTGTGAATGATGGAAAGTTAATAGCAATTAACGAGATATATCTGGGTCAAAACAAAACACTTAACAACATTAAAATTTGCGAAATTCAAATGGATAAAAAAAAATCAATTTTTACATACCCTTGTAACTCAGCTGATCTTAATATGTGGTGTGTTAGCAAAAATGAGAGAAAAGTTCTGACTTATAAACTGACTAGTGTATCTCAGGAAATGGTGACTTTAGATATGAGTGATGATCACAAAGAAACGATTTACACAATGCCACTATTGCACATGTAAGTTCCAATTTTTTTCATCATTTTAGTATGGAAATCCTATAGCGCAGTATAAAATATGAATAAATTATGTAAATAGATCATGTTTGTATATTTGGCACTGCATTCATCTCATTTTTCAAATGAATGGTATTTTATAAAATGTATCATGAAAGTAGTGAAATTTTCTCATCTTCGTTTACCACTTCACTGCGAAAACCTAAGTCTAGGAGATGACACATGATTCAATGGAATATGTGAATTACATTGTGCCTATGCTTTGAAATTGTCACTTAAAATACTGGCTCTTAATAAATTATTGTTTAATAATTATATATAGAATTTATATATGTCTGGAATCAAAATTATTCCATAAAAGATGGAGACGGTTCAATTATCATTTTTATTTTAAATGTGCTACCATTTTTGACTTTGAGAGGGCACTACTCTCAAACTCTCATAGAACTCGTTATTGTCATGGCATCCCGATAATTCGGCTTTGCACTGTGTTGTTCATAAAATTTTGTTTGTCAGTGATATTCCTTATTCTCTAATGAGTACCAAGTTAATTTCGTAATTATCTAAAGGACTATGAGCGACCAATAGCACAAAAACGTTGATCACGTGATTATTTTAGTGATTTCGGTGACAAAGTTGCTTTTATCAACGGCATCGTGTTGTTTGCTGCATGCACATGAAACATTTATTTCAAGGATTTATTCCAGTAATTATCCAACGATAAGCGAAGGTAATTACGTGATATAGAACTTTATGACAACTGCTCCACAAAAAAGCTTGTGTTACATTTCTATATGGTAAAATTTAATGATTAAACGAACTTACCTGTATGTGAAGTTCTATCATAATTGTATGAAGCGCCTCTTCCGAAAGATAATATGTAGTACTCCATAACTGAATGCCGAGGGCACCACAAAGTTTAAAGCCAAGAGACAAAATATGTCTACACTCTAGTCTCCCGATGCCTACGCACTCTCCCTCATTGCATCATTTATTTTAAAGCCTAGCCGTAGCCAGCCGAGGTTCATGTCAAATGAAAATGGGATAGGGAGGGACTGATCATTCGGAAGAGGCGCTTCATACAATTATGATAGAATTTCACTTACAGGTAAGTTCGTTCAATCATTAAATTGTATTACGCGCCTCTTCCTCAAGATAATATGTAGATGTTGAAAGAGGCTACGGCTATAAAAATTAATACAAAAAATTTATTAATATCAAAAGTTACAACAGAACTGTAAACACGTTGAGCCTTAATACATTATGATTGATACCCTATGAGGACTAATTATCGAATATGGCTAGTCCGAACAACCTAGGGTCTTCTACAACGGGTCTGTCGTAAAACCTAGCAAAAGTAGCTGAGTTTTCAGTCCATCCAGCTGACTTACGGATTAAATCCATATTTACACCTCTACGTTTTGCTGCAAATGTTGATGCATGTCTAATGCTGTGTGCAGTGAACACGTCAGTGTTAAGGCCACAAATCATCAACATTTCTTTAAACCATCTGCTGAGGGTTTGAGTGCATACTTTATTATAAGGTTTCTTAAAGAAAATAAATCATTCTTCAATATCACCCCTAATCGTGGCTGTTTTTTCTAAGTAACTCTGGAGAGAAACAGCTGGACAAAGATCAACATTATCAGTAAAGAACCTGTTTAAAACGCAAAGAGAATTTACTCAAATCGAGCTCTTAGAATCAAAACAAAGACATTCTGGAAAAATCGATACAAGGCCAACCTTCGAGAATATTCAAAAATTCGAGTTGCTAGGCAGACTCATTCGCGCCCAGTGGGGTTTTGGGTAAAAAAGGGGGCTCTCAAGACTCAATTGTAGCTTAGTTTTCATTGCCAATTAATCTCGACAGTTCAGTTCAATCTCTATCAGTCTAGTCGCAATATTAGTTAAACCAAGTGGGTTCTCCATTAATTACTCAATATTCTCCCTTGGGGTTTTCTACAGTAATTTCGTCAGTTCTCGACAATACTCAATGCATTAGTACATCAGCTAGTGAATTATTATAACTCATTAGTACAGCAGCTATTGTACTCCTTGGAGGCTCTAATTATTTATTAAGTCGGCTAATCACCCATTCAAATAATTTTAACGGTCAAAGAGAGATTTCACTGATTGGCCCTTCGACGTTTAGTCATTCGATGTGGCTCTCAACCGCCTCAACCGATCAGTACGCTCTGAGACGCCTAAGCAAGTAGACCTTCAGTGAGTACCTCAATTATTCGAAAAGTATTTCCGCATTAGATTCACTATCTCAGTCAGTTTCGACGCTCAAGTGAAGTGCAACCGCAAGTGAATCACCCTCAAGTGACAACAACGCATTCTCATATCAAAGACAATCCTCAATATTAATTCTGTGATAAAAGAACTTCTCCAAGTCCTGTGACTTTTTACCCTTCAAGACGTGAGGTCAACGCCTCAATTTAACAAAGTACATCGCCAACAGACTCTCGTGCCTCGCCTTCTTCATTTTCACACACCTTCCCCAGACCGGCACCGTAAAGTAGCCTCCATCTCAAATGGAACGGTACAATCAATACCGGTTGCTTCTTCGTTTGCTTAGAAGTCTTAATCCTACCAGGAATCTTGATCTCTATCAAGTTCTTTCTTATCACGATATCACGTATGTTGATTAAGGACAATGTCTACATTCTTTGGCTAGTTACTAAGGCTAACAACGTTATAAGTTTTTTACCCAACTCTTTCAGCGATAGCTGGTCTTTTGGTATAGTCTTAAAGTAGTGCAAAACAATTTTTGGGTCCCATGTGGACTCATACTTTGGCTCTGAAGGTCTAATATTAGCTAACCCTTTAAAAAATTTCCTAATACATTCGTTCTCTCCGATCTGTGAACTCATGATAAGAGAAATAGCAGAACGAATACTATTCAATACTCCACAAGATGCTCCTTTCTCAAACTTTTTTGTCAGAAACGTCAATATATCAGAAATTCCTACATGGTAGAGATATAAATCATTAGCCTTACAATAGAGCCACCATTTTTTCAGTGAGGGATCGTATTGTTTTAATGAAGATTCAGTCAAGGATGCAATCGAAATGTCTATTAATTCTGGAGGGGTTCCTCTTGTTAAGAAGCGCTGCCGGATAACTTCGCTCCCACCAGGGTAAGTGTCTTCCAGAGAGGGTGTGGTTTGCTATCAGGAGCAATTAACACATTTATATCAGGTCCAAAAAACAGGGGTGTCGTTTCCAGCCATGAGGAAAATAAGGGAAACCATGGCTGGGCTGGCCAGTATGGAACAATGAGAATACCTTTAGCTCCCTCTGCCCTAATCTTTTGTAAAACCCTAGTGATTAGGATGAAAGGTGGGAAGGCATAAAAGAACCACTCGTTCCAGTTGAGAGTAAAGGCATCAACAGCTATGGACCCTGGATCTCGGATCCATGACACATATTTCTTACATTTCGTATTAATTCTTGCAGCAAATAAATCTATATCTGGATTTCCCCAACATTCAACTAATTTATTAAACAATTCATCAGACAACTGGAACTCTGTTTCAATGTCTAACTTACGCGACTCAAGGTCAGCCTCGTAATTCTCTGACGATGAAATGTAGGAAGCGGAAAGAAAAAGTTCTCGTTCCTCACATCATTCCCAAATCGATCTTGCTAATTCGTTGAGATTCTTGAACTGCACGCCACCCATTCGGTTAATATAAGCGATAGCTGTGGCATTACCAATCCTGAGTAAAATGCTACAGTTTCTGAGATCCTTGGCGAAGCATTTAAAACAAAAAAATGCGGCAAGGAGTTCTAAATAATTGATATGATACTCTTTATCTACCTCGTTCCAGTGTTCATGAGCTTTGCTACCCCCACAGGAAACCCCCCAACTGGAGCGAGATGCGTCAGAAAAAATTACCATCTCATATCCTCGATATTGGATTGAAGATACCCGTGCGAGGATATTCTTTTCCCACCATAGAAAATCATCTTGAAGAATTGGTTTTAATCCCATAAGAGACTCGTAATTATTATTCGAGTTTAGGAGAGCCAGATATTTTTCTCTTTCAAGTCTCTTCCGGTGTACCCAGCCATATTTAATGGCAGGACAGCACACCACCAAACTACCAATAAGTCGGGCCCATTCTTTAATTTTACATATATCTCTTTTTTTAATTGTCTTTTTTTAAGTGTTTTTTAAGTGAATTTTCAATCTCTTTTCACCCGATAATTCCAACGTCATGGTGCGAGTATTTAAAACAAATTCAAGAAAAGAACATACTTGTGACGGTTCCATTTGTCTCTTCTCATAATTGGCAATAAACCCTAAACTTTCTAAGAGGTTGATTGTAGCTGTCATATTCTTCCAACACTCTGTGTTGTTATTACCCAACAACAGAATGTTATCTAAGTATATGACCGATAGAAATCTTGAATTTTTTACTTGGCAAATCACCGGTTTCATAATTTTTGTAAATATGAAGGGAGCTGTGTTGAGCCCGAAAGGTAAATAATTAAACTCATAAAGAATATTATCAACCGAAGACCTTAGAAATTTCTTTGACTCTTTATCTATGGAAATGAGATAGTAAGCATCCTTAAGATCTATCTTCCCCATGAACCAGTCAGAATTTAATAATTTACAAGCCACTTTAATGTCTTCCAATTTGAAATGATCAGTATTTATAAACTTATTCAATTTTTTTAGATTTAATATCAGTCTGCTAGAACCATCTGGCTTGGGGATTAGGAAAATCCTGGAAATAAACTGATCTTTAACGGGTTGACACTGGCTGATAGCTCCCTCCGGAACTAATTTTTCAATATGTTCGTCAACCAAAGATTTTTCTTTTGAAGACCACGAGGGTTCCCTTGCACAACAGGTGACGAAAAACGGATCTTCTATCCTTTTACCCAGTTCAAAATGCTAAAATCGGATGTTAATTGCTCCCATTTGTCATAGAAAAGACTCAACCTGCCAGCCAATCTACTTACGACGTTTAGCTGGCTGTCTTCTTGGACTGTGACGTCCCTTGGGACTGAGCACTGTTGCGATTGTTCCCGCCGTGGCTGCTCCAATTATTCTTGAACGATTGGCCCTGATTGTACCCTTTGTTCTGATACCCGCCTGACTGGGTTGCTGTGGGAAATTGGCGTCGAGACGGGCCCTTGAAGTTTTTTTATTTTGATCCCATCTTTGGTTTAACCTTCAACTCGTTTCCTGATTTTTCAATGACTTTGGCTGCTCTGAAGCGATCCCCAAGATTAGAACCACACAACCATTCACCAGCAGGAGTAACCCCCAAGGTCTCTCTTTGAGAGTTACTGATGGCTGCTAAAACCAGACGTCTACGAGTTTGACTTTCATCTCTTTGAACATCAGCCTCCAATCTTGCAGCCTCACTGAGTTTTTTAATCGATTTCATTTGATCTGGAGATACTTTTTGAGGATCTGCATCAGACTTATTGGAGCTGACAATGTCTGTGATAGAGTTACCCAAAAGGGAGAGACAAGCAATAATTTTTTTCTGCTTACTAACAATTCGTTCATATCTTTTAATTGAAGTTTCATTCAAGGATGCTCTAATCTCTTCATTTAACTTGGGAGGGTCCGACAAGGCACAATTCTTAGGAGGAACATTGATCTTAATCAATTTTTCCTTTTCTTCTTTGGGTAACCCTCTTTAAGGATATCTTCCAAGCGATTGGCAATACTGTTGGAGATTTCTGGCCCCAAGACTCGTTCAGGTGCCACTCTGATTCCAATTACTTCCAGCAGGTCCAGTTCCAGATCTTCAATCACATTTTCATCCTTAAGTCCATCGCCCTTTGGATCCTCTGCCAAGGCTGAATCTTTCTTCAATTGAACTGCAGAATTCACGTCATTTGGAGCGTGAACATCTGCCTGAACCGTTATACCATTAGCAGATTGAATACCAGTTCGCGGTTCACCTCCTGTGGCATAGGCATCCATAGACACTGATTGAGGTATCTTCTCATTAGGCGATATAAGAGAATTATCCTCATTTGAACTCTGGCGATGATTTTCACTGTATTCATCTAAAAAGGACAAGGGACTCCTGGTTCTGTGACGATAATTCTTTGAATGTTTATGAGAGTCTCTGACTCTTCTATCCTTTGTGAAGTCCAATCTTATTTGTTCGGAACTGGATTCTGAACCTGATAACCCATAATTAAACAAAGGATTAATTAATCAGGGTCTCGGACATATATTTAGAGTCTTAAGAGCTCAATTTTTTGTCAGGAGGTTCAAACTCCACAAATGGTAAGACCATTTGCTTTTTGATACACACACCCCATACACATAAAGAGGTTAGTGCCTCGTGTATGAGTCTACGCTCGCTAACAGGGTAGAGCCCGTTGCTCGTCTATAGGTTAGAGCCTATGACGACGCGTGGTGTGTAGCAAACACACGTCATCGTGTGATAATCTCAATTTTTTTTTCTTTTGACACTTACTTGAACTACTATCCTTATGCGTCTTCGAGTGACGTTTTTTCTCATGTTTATCCAATTTATTTAATAACCGCCGCATCTTCTTAGCAATTCTGTTCTCCTTATAATCATCATCTTCCTCCGAACTTCTGCGATTCCTCTTTTTACCCATTCTGATTTACATTGATCAGTGAATAAAAACAATTACTCTTGACGACGTAACTACTTCGGCACAAAGAAATAGAATGACGCAATGGGGGAGAGTGCGTAGGCATCGCGAGACTAGAGTGTAGACATATTTTTTCTCTTGGCTTTAAACTTTGTGGCGCCCTCGGCATTTAGTTTTGGAGTACTACATATTATCTTGCGGAAGAGGCGCGTAATACAATTTATAATTTACCTCTTTGGTAGATTTAACGAAAAAATTTCAAACAGGAGATGGTAAAACGTGAAAAAATATCCACTCGGTTCCTACTGACCCTATTCTATTTTGTTCTGATCATAATTTCTAATGCTGAGTCATCTTGTTATGTGAAAAAATGTCCTGAGTGAGGCAGGGCAATACGTGGAGATCAAGATGGCGGAAACCGCCCGGCTGAGTCTCAGAGCTCTGCTGCTTGGCGTAACGTCTTTCGCCGATATTTCTTTAATTCGAGAGTGCTTTTTCGTTTTTGCAAACATATGATGGACCGTGATTTGATTATTCAATTCAATAATTAATAATTGTTTCTGGAAATGTCTTTTAAGTGATAGTATTCGTCGGAAGAAAAAACAATTGCGATCTGAATTTAATCGCCAGATATTGAGCGTGAGAAAAGTTTGTTCATTTTCCACTCGGAAAGTTCTCCATATCTTCAGAGTAAATTAATGTGTTAGAAATGGTCATAGATTCATTTAACAGCCCAGTTCACTATTAAGAGACATCTTGGCATAAGGTTAAAATTGACACACTTTCTCTGACATCCACATAACCTCCAAAATTAATTTAATTTTGTTTGGCTATTCTTCTGATGCATTCCAGTTTGTTTGGGATGTTTTACAGTGGATGAACTTCTTCTCAATTTTATATACGGTGTGTTTATAGATGAATCCGGCGATATCATCGAAATTTAAGTTGGTGATTTTTCCACGAGATAAAGGACGTGTAAAAAGTATGGACGGTTTACCATCTTCATGGATTTCTAACGATTCAAGTCTCGATAAACTATTCTCGTACTATCCAGAAAATGAGTTGAAAGATGAAAATAAATACGAGGAGGTTATAAAAATGATAAAAACATGTGCAAATCCAGATAAATCCTGGCCAATCTATGAAGTAGAAATCCGTGGAATAGCAGGTAAACATATCGTTGACAATAATTTCTTTTTGTTTTCTTTGTTGATAATAATTTCCTGTATTAAAGTGACAGTGTCTATTCGCACCCGCCACGGTCAATTTTACCTTATATCCACGGTAGATTTTACCGTGGATATAAGGTAGTTTCTACCGTGGACATAGGGCAAACAGATAGATGCATCGGGCCCTTTTTACTACCGCGGATACACGGTGAATTTTCACGTGGATTTAAGGTAATTTTTTCGTGTGGATACAAGGTACCGCATTGCACCCCTCTTTACTGTAGCTTTGCGTGAAATTGTAACGCGAATTCTGTCTAGAATGTACCGTAGATATAAGGTAAACGACGTGAGAACGTTTACCCCCTTTTCCGTGGATTTTAGTGACTTTGTTTAATTAACCGTTAGGTTAATGAGCCGGATCTGGTTTGACTAGGGAGGGATGAGCAGACGATGAGAAAGGGCAATTGGAGGGTGAAAAAAAAAAATTGCACTTCCACACACGAGTTAATTTTGAGAGTCACTACGAATTTTATTCGTCACCATGCGGTTAGCGGTGTTGCCCAATTAGTTTATAACTTACTTTGTCGGTTGTTAATTGTATGAGTTAAACCGCAATTGAGCTGACCAATGAGCTGAGCAAAGAAGTGAGCGGAACCTTAGCTATGAGAAGTGGATTTTAGATCCGATGATAATTAA
Source organism: Psyttalia concolor (assembly GCA_030522845.1). Classification (NCBI taxonomy): domain Eukaryota; kingdom Metazoa; phylum Arthropoda; class Insecta; order Hymenoptera; family Braconidae; genus Psyttalia; species Psyttalia concolor. The sequence goes on from JAPYZM010004003.1 coordinate 10,018, forward strand.
TTAATGAGCTGACGGAATCTTCAGTAAAGGTTATCACGATGTACACTGGTTAACCGTTAGCATGAGACCGATGAGCCTTAAGGAAATCAATTCCGGTTACGGAGAACAATTAGTTATA
>JAPYZM010004004.1:0-14027 GCA_030522845.1 Psyttalia concolor
ATATTTCCAGCCCTTTTGCGACTTTTAGGGCCCTTTTTCGAAATTTTTGTCAGAAAAATGCCGATATCTCAAAAACTATTAGGCTTAGCTCCAAAATTCCCACGGATTTGGAAAGCTGAGGAAATTTGTGATGGATATAGCCGGTTACATTTTATTTTTAGTAATTTTTTGACTGCTAGGGCCCTCCGATTTCGGCGATTTTTGGTTGGCTGACATATTTTCGGTGATATCTCAAAAATTAATCACCCTATCGTCCCGCGGTTTGTTCCATTCGAAAGCTGAGCTCATTTCCCATCGAAACAGTACCCTAACAAGTTTGCAAAATGATTTTTTCACCTAGTTTTTGATAATTTTATAAATTTCAGAAAAATGGTGTGAAAAAATGATTTTTTGGCCCTGCTCTATTGAAGTTTTCGCGTGTACCGACCGAGCCGCCACTCGCATGTAGACCTCTTTGTTATTCTCTCTCAAGGTCCAGACTGTTTGCAAAATGAGTGTCACTGGCAACGGGTACGCTACCAGCGACAGGCCGTCAGCCGACATTGACTGAGTCAGATGGAGGGCTCCGCTGGCCATTTGCACAGTCACTTTACGTACGAGACATTACCTAAAATTATAAACAATCTGGCGGCACGTCCAACATCCAGTTCCTAGGTATTTTGACGAAAAAATGCGGTCGTCAGGTGGTCAGGTCCTGGGATAACCTCCGTTTTTACGAAAATACTGTGAGTCGATGCAAATATTTGGACAATTCTTACCAGACTTTATTGTTGTTCATGAAAATTTGTGGGGATTGTTAACACATACTCATCACCCATCGAACCAGATAAATAATCATAGTGCAATTGTTGTTGTCCAGATTCATTGGGAGTGTGTGTATTTCTAATCTGCTTTTTTCTTTCTGGTTAATTTTTAGAGAAGAAATGTCTCTGTAATTCAACCGACACGTAAGGAATCTCATCGCACGAGAGAAATGGCGAATCAATTGGGAATATTGATTCAATTATCCTTGATATTGCTCAATACACAATCAGTATTTCCGGCCTCACTGCACCCCAAACTCCTCGTGATATCCTACGACGCATTTAGGTAACGTTGAAGTACACTTTGAGAGAGCAATTGCTGTAGTATTGTTTAATTTGTTAATTTATTGGTGTCATTAAATCGGTTTGTTCAGGTACGACTACTTCGATAAGAATGTGACACCTTTCATGGTTCAGATGAAGGAGGAGGGGACTGATGTTGAGTACATGACAAATGTATTTGTGACAAAAACACTGACAAATCATCACTCAATTGCCACCGGATTTTACGCAGAGTCTCATGGGGTCCTCGAGAATATCATTCTGGGGCCTGAAGGAATCCTCAATAATTCCCAGGAGATGTACAGTTACAATAAGAACATTTTGCCTATTTGGGTGAGAGTCTACAATTGTTTACTGAACTTCTCACAATGTCAGCTCATTTTCAGTGCAACAAATTCTATAATTGAAAATTGTTTCAGACTATTAACGAATTGGATGGCGAGAATAGACACAGTGGAACGATGATGTGGCCTGGGAGTGAGTACAAATACCGAGGAATGGTGGTGCCGAGTCATGCCATGGTAAATAATATCCCCGCGTACCTGGACAATTACCTCGTTGGACTTCTGCCAATAGATCCTGGCAATCTCAAATTATCCTGACATTTTTCTCTGAATTAAATAATCAATTGATAAATTAATCTAACAATCAGAAATCATAATTTCCAGCCCTACAATCACTCAATGCCCTGGAAGGCACGCGCTGACAAGGTGATCTCCTGGTTCCTCGACGAGAAGAACCCAGTGAACTTCGCGGCATTGTACATCGAAGAGCCGGACGCCCACGCCCACGCCCTCGGCACCGAGCATCCGCGAATCAAAGAATTGCTGCGAAAGCTGGACGACCTGACGAAGTACATTCACGACAAGCTGGAGGAGTACAATCTCCAGGATGTGAATGTCATCCATCTGAGTGATCACGGAATGGCGGACGTCTCCATTCCCAGAATAATAAATATTACAGAATTAGTTGGTAAAGATGACTACGAGAGTATTGCCAGCACTTCTACAATGTTTATAATGCCTCGGGGAGGTGAATTGATTGGTCTACCTATAATCGATACTCGTTCAATTAATTATGATACCTTCAGAAACTTGTCATTCCTTTTTTTTTTTCTTCTTTGTTCTTCAGGGAAGGAGCATAATGTCTATAATAAACTTAAGGCCGCTGCTAATAAAACTGGGGCCTTTGAGGTCTGGTGGAAGCACGAAATACCAGAACGCTATCATTATGGTGGGAATAGCAGAATGAGCTCTATTTTTGTCGTCAGCAAGGTGGGATATGCCTTCGAGGAACTCTATCACGATTTTTCGTATTATCAGTCGGCATACAACATCACAAGTAATTAACGCCATGTGTTTCTCCTCGTTGGAATAATTTTAATGAAAAATTGGGATAATTTGTTGATTTATTGGGCTCATTTCAGTCACTAATCACTCAGTTTTTGGTGTACATGGATATGACAACGAGGATCGCAGAATGCATCCGATGTTTTTCGCCAGGGGTCCAGCATTTTTGTCCCACTGCAAGCTAGAGCCCTTCCAGACAATCGATCTACTCTCACTCTTCTGCAATGTTCTTCATATTTCCGAGTGTCCCAGCACCAATGGCACCCTCGAGGCTTTCAAACCCTGTCTCAAGGAGTACGAGGACCCATCGAAGGACAAGAGCGTCTGTGAGAATCAAAAATTGTCATGAGAAGAAGAAAAAGTATTCGCAATTTTTGCTTTTTCACTCAATTTTTTATTATTTTTTTTTTTCATTCAACAGATGCGGCATTGATCAGCATGATCACAGTCATCTGCATCGTCGTCCTGGGGACTCTGTACTACCTACGAAGAAGTCGAGAGCAACGATATTGGCACGCATACAAGTAATTTCCCCCTTCGACATTATAATCTCTCTTTATTTTTGACAGGCTTAGCTCTACCCTCCAGAAACGTCCATTATTTTTATTGTTTTAATGTATTGTAATTTTTTTACTGGCGTTTTTATATTTTTTTTGTGGTATATACAGTTTTGGTGAATCTATTTACTGAGTATTTACCATTTTTTGTTCGTTTATTTATATTTAGAGAGTAAATTAGATGATATATTTTCAGGAGACCGAACTATGAAGGGTCTGCATAAGATCTCAACCGAGTAATTTCTTTTATTACTGACATTTTTTGGTCATTATGTAGTGCATGACTAGAGGCTTTTCTGCGTGTCAGGCACATCTGTCGATTGTCCGTTCACTGATGATAAGATTTTTCTCAGTCGTACAGCCACTGAATCAACAAAATTTACATTTCGGCTGAGCTAATTCCCCAAATTCGGCGGAATTTTCCAATTAATACTCGGAATTCATAAGATTCATCAGTTTCATATGAGAAAGATCTTATGGAGTACACGTTTTTATTGCAGGACTAAACTTCATTAGTGGCCACTGATGATTTATTTAAGTGGTAATTTCAGGCAGATAGTGGACGACGCTAAGATGGAACAGCTGTGGGACGATCATCATGACGTGGAGACGATGTGACAGTAGGGAAGACAATTCAATTGACTGGTCAAGTGGTGGATCAATGGAGATGAGTCCCAAAAAGCACTTGTCCCATATTTTTTTGCAAATACCTGAGGATTATAATAGTCCCACCATTCAAAGTAGCTCAGCAGTTGCACATTATTCACTTTCATAAAACCAACAAACAATTGGCGATAACAACTATTCCATCAGGTAAACAAAACGACAATTAACAATAAATAACCATTTAACTCGATTTTTTACGCAAATTCAATTATCAATTGCAAGAAAATCATTGTCAAACCAAGTATTGACATTCTGCCAATTCACTCGTGACGATTCGATCAGCTGTTGAGCTACATTAACCAAAATCCCCCCCCCCCCCCCCCCCCCCCCCCCCCCCCCCCACCCCCCCCCCAACCCCCACACCTCTATCGTATTTTTCTTCTACAATTAATTTTCCAATTCTCTAACCATTGAAAATCTACAACAAACTATTTATTACCGTTCGTTTGATGCAAAAGACAAGACAATCCCATTATTATTATTATTATTAAAATTTTATTTCAAATGTTGTCGATAATTCACATACCTCAATTAACCTTGTGATTTACAATTATCAATGTACAAAAATAAATTACCTCTACTGTAATGTGAAAAATCGATGAATGCTAGCTCTCATTTGGATAGTTTTAAACTTTCGTAAATTTTATTACACTTCAATTGGCTGCATAAGTCATTCATAAATGTAACCACGTGGGGATCCTTGTCCTTTTGCTTTCCACTTTCATAAACTGTTATCAAGGTCATTCGTGGATCTATGTTGTACATTGCATAAATTATTGGATCTTTACTGCTTTTGATGTAGAGTATTTTGTCCATATTTAGCAGTTCAGCTTGGCGTTCTTTGATGGCCTGTCTGATGGTGTCCCAGTGGATTGAGGCTTTTTGCAGCAGTAGACTTGGACATCCAACGACAATGGGAAAGTCCTCGTAGGTATCGGGCTCCCTGTCGGGATGACGATAGCCAGGCCCAGAGTCCGGCTCAGCTCCTCGTCCATCGAACATGATTAACACCGCCAGGATATCCCATTTTCGCTGAAACGTCTGAATCTTGTGGTAATAGTCGAGATTCTGCTTGCTCATGATATTTCTCATTTCACCCTGGCTGGCCTGTTGGCTCAGCGTTGTGTGGAAGTATAGAGAGCATTTCGCCAGAATTGCAGACCTGAATTTCACCAGCCACTGGTAGAGGGCTGGCTGTTGATTGGCCTTGAGAAATGTTGCACCAAACCCCAATTTCCAGGACTCTTTACTCTGGAGGGTTCTCTCCCAGGCGGTCATTCTCGCCTGAGCACCGTAGAGGGCCATCAGACTCGACAGAAATCTCCAATTCCTAACCTCAACTTGGGCCCTTGTTAATTGAACGAGAATTTCACATTCTAGGGTCAGTGCAGCCTTGATAGCAGTTAAAGCCATGTGAGTGCAGGATAATGAGTGAGTGTCGACGATGCCCTCGATTATTCTCAGTAATTCCTGGTGATTCATGGATTTGTTGGTCAGACTCATGTTGTACATCTTCTCATAGAACTCTATCAATTGTATCCGAGCAGTGATGAAGTGGCAGAGCTGACTGGAGACTTCAGCAACAGTAGCACCGATGGTGTTGGTTCCTCTGGTCATCTCCTCGACTCGTCGCAGATCCCCCTTCAAGGCCTCGTACGTGGGCTTCAGGGAGGTATCCTTGCGGAGAAATCCCTTGTTCTTGGTGTGAAGGAAACCCAAATCCGCGTAGGAACGCTCGGCAACGACAACCTGTGGCAGATGCATTAGGAGCATGCCCCAGGGGCCCATCTGAGCCAGACGACACGATTCCCTCTCTCTCTCCACGGACTCCTTGGCTTTCTCGAAGCACAGCTGGGTCACTTGGGTGAAGAAAGTGTTTAAGAACTCCTCCTCACGATCCATTGTCATTCGAGGATCAGCTCATCACCTGTCCAAGTCTGCTGACACAGTTCACTACATCAGGCGAGTGATTTTTTTTCATTCTGACGTGATTAGGTGGACACTACAGTGGAGCATCACCTGCGCAGACGTCAGGGCGACCTCGGTCACATGAAGTTGACGTTCATGAGTAAGTCTACTTCTTATCAACATCTAGAAACCTCGAAAACGGTACGCCACAATCAGAAGACTGGAGAACGAAACGCTACAGTCACACCCACGAACTCCAGAACAATTAGGACATTTTTTTTGGGACTGAAAGGCCTCGCGACTGTAATTACAAAGTAACAAATGAATTATTCGTCAAGCAATACCACGAAAATCCTGCGAATCCCTTTATTTCCGACATTATCGACTGTCGATGGATTTAGATAGAGAGGCCTCCGTTACCCACCGAGTAGAAGCTTCATCTGGTGATAAAAAATAGTTTTATCTCTCGCTTCGAAAACCAGCTTTTCTCGCTACCCCAGACAAAAAAAAACAGTCGGAACTGATTAGAAAATGCTCAAGTTTCTCGTTGAATCCGGAGAAAACTAAAATTCCCTCCGGTGTGGCCACGCGCAGAAGGTGCTGCCCTCTGCATTAACAGAAGACCTCCGGGAGGGGGAAGGTTCCGCAGCGGCTCAACGCCTCGCGTCGCGTCGTCAGTTGGGTGGCAACTGTCATGCATGTTGTTCACCTTTTGCATCTCCCGGAAGCGAAGGACCTCGTGCTGATCACACTGAACAGGACAAGCTCACGACAAAATCAAGATCATCCCATCGTTTTTATACACCAGTCAATAATCTCTCAACCGGTCTCTCTGGTGACCGCCATTTAATCCCGAATTCGTTGAACATGTGACATTGATGAGGTTGTCAATGAGCTCGGTGAAGTAACAGTGAACAGAGTGAAGTGATTGTGAAGCCAGTGCTCACCGAGTGGAGGTTTAACCCTGTCCAGTGAGGGGGTGAGGATTACTTATGCAAGGGGGCTGATAACAAACGATTATGGTTGCCAAGCATTTCACGCAGGGTAAGATGCATTTTTTTTTCTCTAATTATTTGCCACCGCTACTAACCCCTGTAACCGACTGTTTACCTTCGATCGATTGTCCAGTTGTTGTTGAGTAGCAACTCGAGTTCATAGTTCAATATATTCAGATGTATTCCGCTGGAGATTTGCTCATGGGTTCATTCAAGTCTGTCCATTGTTGTCAATTTTGGTTGAGGTCATTTATTCGACGCTCACAATTTCCAAGAACTCCGGGTGGAGTTCCGGGGAGTCTTCTCCGTTGGCTGGCGACAAATGTTTACTACGGAGACTGCAGGTGATTTTAATCTGAGTCGGGAGTTGTTTTGGCTTTGGATTTCGGTCGGCGACACAACTTCCTGGGGCTTTTTTTTTTTTTTGTTTAAAGAGCTTTTCAATGTTTCAGTGGACTTCTTGGTATTTAGATAAGCGTTCAGTCATTGAATATATTTCATTCAGCATGAGGGGTCTGAAGGATTCCAGTGTTTTGGTTTTTTTGTGGAGGACTCTGGAGGAGACTTCGTCGGGACCTGGGGTGTAGTTGCCTGGATCTTCTTCGCTGCTTCTGGACTCATTAATTTTCGGATTTTCCTACTTTGTGAGATTTTGTTTTTCGTTCAGTTTACTCTGGGCCCCAGGTCTTTTGGGGATCTTTTGCTCGAGACTTCTCTCAATCTTTCTCTGACATTCAGGCATTCCCTGGAAAATACCACAAGTTTTTTATCTTCGGATTCTTTGATTCAACTGATCAACAATTGTTTCTTCAGCTTCAGTTCCAACAAAAAATTCTTGACAGTCGACTTCTGTTGGCTCACCAGAAAAATTATATTTATCTTGTTTTACAATTTTTTTTCTCCTGATCTAGTCTGTCGGTGGGGCTCGTGATGGAGGTGGGGAACATCTGGAGGCGAAGGTGGCATTGACCTGAGAGAGAGGTCCAGACAAATTGGGATGTGCTCTCCCCCTTTTTCCCTTCGAGTCTAGTGTCTCATTTTATTTCATTTCATCCACCTCTACCTATACCTGGGATTTTCCCCGGAGAGTTCGACGTGGATCCCCCACCCGCTCGATTTTTTTTCCCCAGTGAAATCCGGGGAAGGGAGTCGATAATTTTTTGCACGACCGGTATTCCTGGCGCTTGCCAACTTCACTCGACGATTTTTCTGCGTTTACCTGGAGTGATGCAATGAAGAGCGGACGTGACGCGCATTTTGTTTTGTATAAATAAATAAAAAGTTCGGTGAGGTCCGGTCGATCCGAGGCAATTGATGAATCATCGCCAAATGCTGGGGGTTTATTGAGCATTGGAGAGGATTTTTCAAAACAACAATCCATTGATTTAAGTTTTGTTGAAATAGAAATTTATTAACTTTTGGGGACAATTTTTTATAGTCCGGCAGTGGAGAAACGGAAATGGGTGTACAAAAATGTTAATTATCCTAGTGATGACTAATTCTACGGGAAAAAGTGATAAAATCTTTTTTACAGACGAGAAAATTCTCTAGAAAATAGATCTCTTGATATTTTTTCATAATTCCACTCATTTCGGAGATATTTCAGCAATTAATAAGTACTCTCTAGCTGGAGCAGCAGAAATTTTTGGTAATTACTTTGGTAATGAGTAGTTTTATGAGAATATTTCAGTGGATAGATTTTGTAGGTGAGATAATTCTCGGCGAGATGGGTTTGCTGATATTGTTGAATAATATTACTCATTATTGGGATAATTGAGCAATCAGAGGGAGTTGTAAAAACAAAGTAAAATGTCAAAATTTTGGTAATTATGTAGACATCCCGGTAATGAGGAGTTTTACGGTGAATGGCGCGTGCCTCTTTCCCCAGCAGCTGGAGACTAAAAAAAGTTAATTATTTTAAGGCTAAAAAATCTCCAGAATTGAGTACGAAAAACCTCGTTTTACTCATTTTTTTAGTCGGCAATTTTCCCTCTAATTACCAGTTTTAAGTAAAAATTAAGAGATTTTCTCCACTGAAGCCAGTAAAAATTAATGAAATTATTTTTTTCAATTTAAATTAAATGCTAACGATATTTTTTGACAGCTCCCACCAATTCCTGACGTAATAAAAAAAGACAATGGAATTTTTTTTTGATAATGAGAGCATGAGAAAAAGAATGAGTGCACGAGAAATTCAGAAAAAAAAATCATTGCCATTAATTTTTTTCCACTAAAGGGCGGAGTTATTAACACTCTCGGGCTCCCACAACCTCCCACCCTTTTCTTTTGATAAATGACGTGCCCCAGATATGTTACAGCTGCGTCAAAGGACAAAAAAAAATTGTGCTGGGAGGGAAAAGGGGCGAAAAAGAATAAAAACCATGACCTCGCTCTTTGTGTTGGCGTTTCGCATGTATTTATCATCGAGTCAATGCGCCAGTTGATAATTTTAGTCCTCACGTGATCCTCCGAAATGTCGTACAAAGGAGGGCTTCATGGCCGGATTGGCGGGGAGGCAATTCGATGAACAAATGTGACAGAATTATTAATGATATTTCAAAGTATTCGTCGTTTTTGAATTATTCCCCCTCGTCAATCGAGTCTTTATGAGGTATTTATGGATCACGTGGAGCTGAATGAAATCCTCCAAATGGAGCGGATTGACCTCGAATTTTACGCGAATCATTCTCTCTAATTTTAATTTTTTTTTTTTGCCTAAATTCCTCCGGTTGAGAATTTTTAGTCAGGGCCTGTTTACTCTTTGAGGTATTCGGGGATTAATTTAAAAAATTGAGGATTTTTTCTTTTATCTCAGCTCGAAATAGTTCGGGGAATTAAGGAGTTGACTCACCTCCAGCATCCCGGCCTTCCCTGGAATGTTTTCGTCTTTGTGAGTCATTCAGGTGGGACACGTGAGTAACCAGGGCCTCTCGAGTCGCACTCGTCAATTTTTACACGTCAATTGAGCCTGACGTGTTCCCCGTCCTTCAGTTGATTTCTATTCCGTAAATCACTTTAGTCGATAGTTTTCCAATGAGCCGTGTAATTACCGGAAAATAGTCCCTTAAACTTCGGCAATTAGTGGGTGACGAGGAATGATGGAATTCAGGAGGACTGGGAGGAGAGTTTCCCTTGATTCGGGGAATCAATTTTTTTTTCCGGGAAAGTTTTTACTGACTCAATTTTTTTTGCCGTAGCGAATAAAAAATCACGCGTTATTTTTTCATGCGCAATTTATTTAATCCACGGGTGCTCTCAAGGGTCCCAGGGCAGCCCTTGAGCCCTCGAGGTCATTTGGTTCTCCGTCTCCCTCCCCGAAAAAAACAACAAATGATAAATTTAATTAAATTGTAGATTTAATTGTCGGGGAATTTGAGGATTTTTTTTTTGCCGCGCACGTGTCGCTTAAATGGGGGTAGGAAGATGAGGGTTTTCAAGGGAAAAACTAAACCGAGGGAGGGGTTTTATTTGTCGTGAATGCATCCCACGGAGGGCTGAGGGTGAGAGACACAATTTTTCCGTGCTATCCCCCCCGCATTCGCTCCCTCTCGCGCTCTCGTTGTCAAGGCATTTTGTCTCTCCTCTGTCGCACTTCTCCGCATTATCGCACACGCTCCAGATATCACGAGGGGTCGACCGGGTGGATCTGTACACTCCGGACTCCCTGAAATACGGGGGGAACGAAATTATTAAATGCTGGAGGCACTTGTGGCCGCAGCGCGTCTCAGTCTTGAATTCATTGCAGTCGTAATTGCAATTGCGGACAATTAAATTGACTTGGGCCGGGAGGTCCTTTGGATATTTTTGTTATCAATTTTTCTCTTTACATTGAAAAAATTGGAGGCAAAGGAGGGAGGCGTTGAGACACTCCTCGAGAAATTCCGATTCTTCTGAAATATTTTAGCTCAAAAAAAATCTCAGATTAATTTTAAAATAAATACAGTCGTAATAAATGGCCGAGAGGATATTTTATGTAATTTTCAACAGCTGGTGAATGTTTTTCTCCTGCTCTTCTCGATCCAATCTCTCGATATTTCTCTACCTGACGGTCTCGTCACCGACACCTGCCCCCAGAAACTCTACCCGAATTTCCATACGGTCGAGAGCTCCTCGAATCCTCGACGAAAGTACGACAATGTAACACAAGTATCGGTATTTTCTTTCCTTCGAATTCATTTGGATCCCTCGCATTCTCCTCGTGAGTATCATATTCCTCTGGGTCAGTAGAGGATTACAACAAAAAAAAATATATTAAAAACGTCCCAATCATTTGAGAAAAATGTCAGGTATTTCTGTCTGTCATCAGGACCTTCAGTGGGAGTGAGTTATGCTTGTCATCCAATACTCGGTCTTTATTTATTATTTTTTTTATTGAATAATTGAACATTTAGAAATTCTATAGATTTTTATCCACCGAATGCCGAATTTTCTGCGATTTTTCATTGCCTTTTTTTGGACAATTTCGTCACTGGGGGTGAATTTATTTATTTCAATGGCTGTTGGCTTTCGTGTCGTCAGGACCTTCAGGGGAATTAAATTGTTTATGATATCTTGATACATTGGCATTCATGTCAATTGGAAATAGTTACGCGACCGACTGAATTAATTCTCGGGCTGGAGTGAGAATGGGCTGAGATTACTTGCGGAAAAGATGTGGGAAAAATTGTGGAAAAAAATATTGGTCAAGGCCCTTCCTTCTGTTTATTAGTGCTCATGTGCTTTTGACACGCGACCACATGCCGAGAGGATAGAGTGAACGAGGCGGGAATTATAAAATTGAGAATGGGGTGAGATACCTCGCAAGCGTAATTGGAGATTCACGCGGATCAGGGTAAATGAAAGATAAAGGGAAGATGAGAATTTTCTCTCGATTTGTTTGGGGTATTAATATCGCACTTCGGCCATTTTCCAATCTCGAGGGACAATTGAGCGCCTTTGAGTCGTTAATTAACAATTCTTTTAATGAATAGTTGAGGTGAATATCGATTAGCAGGTCCAACATGTTTTTCATGTTTTATTTTTGAAGATATCTTCGGAGGGAAGCGATTCAGAGGAAAATTTGTGGAGACTGTTTTTCTGGGGATTTTTGAGGGCTTCAAAAAAGGTTATTTGATGTTTTTCAATTGGACTGAAGGATCTGGAGATATTTTTGAAAGAAGTTATTATCATTTTTTGGTTCATCTGAAAGCACCGGCTTTGGTAATTAGGCGATTATCCCGTTTACGAGTGAGTCTAGGAGAAAATGTCAGAGAATATTTTTTGAAGAGAATTAAATTCCCTAGAAAAATCATCTTCTGACTATTTTTGATAAATTCACTCCTTTTTGAGGTATTTCTGCCTGACATTATGAGAATATATTTTTAATCGAAAAAAAAATTCCCACGAATTCTCCCATTTTTATATATCCCCGTATACATTCGCTGCTCATTCCCACGACGTAAAAACCTCGAAGGGAGTGCGAATATTTCCGCTGATGCGTCAAGTTTGCATTCAAATCTCGGTACGCTCCCCTCCGTTGTTTCCTATTTTTCAACTTTCATTACACGGTTTTTTTTTCACGAGGAAACTCTTTCATTCATTCACAAAGAAACGTGTCCAGTGGGTTTTGCGCGTGCCGCATCTTTATCTCCGAGGTTGCCGGTTTGCTTATCACGCCACTTGCATCTACTGTATCCGTTTCCGGAGAGTACGGGTGACAGGAATTTTGCAGAAAAGATAAGCTCAATTCGTGAAACAGAACGTAATATTTTTCTAGAGTAATTAAAGTCGTTAAAATGAGGTGAAAAAAAAATTGCTGCGATTTTTCTTTTGCGAATAAAATGTCTGATAATTTTATATTGCTTTCAAAATACTAGACACTTATTTGTAGATCATAAAATGGTTATTTACCATGCAACAGAATTTTTTCGACAAATAGGGAATTTTTTAAATGTCGTCAGACAATTCGCGAACAATAAAATCTCCCAGTGTCAGCGGGAAAAGTCCTCCGACGGCACTTGTGGAGGCGATAAAAAAAATGCCATTGCGTTCTGTCTATGTCATCGAATCCTGCCTGGAATTGAATTCGCGCGGAAACTTCCGGTAGTATTAAATACCGAGAAAGTAAATTTTTTAAATAATTTTTTGTGTCCTGGGGGGGAGCCAAACGAGCGAGGGGGCTTCGCTCCCACAGATCGACGAGCGAAGTGAGCGAGGTGCCCCTCCCACAGATCGACGAGCGAAGTGAGCGAGGGGCCCCTCCCACAGATCGACGAGCGAAGTGAGCAAGGGGCGTGGCCCCTCCCACATATCGACGAGCGAAGTGAGCGAGGGGCGTGGCCCCGTCCGTCCAATAATAGAACTGACTTTCAAAATTCTTTAAAATTCCTTAAATTCTTTCCAAAAAAAAAAATTTCCAGCTAAAAAAAATTGATGAATTATTCTGCGTCATTTATACAAAATGTCGGCGGATGAGACGGGTTGGACATTTAAATCGTTGCAGAGAACTCGTGAAAAGTACAATTTTCAGGCATCAGCAGGAAATGTCCTTGAATAGGCACATATGAATGCAACGTTGATGCCATGGCAGCTGTCGAGCGGTGGTCTGAGTCCACCGCAGGTGCATGCGAAACACCCAGATACACCTGCGCCCCCCCCCCCCAGCTCTCAATCCTCACTTCGCCATTTATCGTGGAACAAATTTATTTCACACTCTCGTCACTAACAATTTTCCGATAACTGTTCTCTATTTTTTTCCTTTCTCTCTATTTTCACAGGCTCCAGCGCCGAGTCGGGCGTCCCGGACATGACTGTCATCAGTAATATCGATGAGAGGGGAATCAATAGGAATTTGCAGGTGCGATATGGACGAGATCAAATATACGTATCCTTTTTTTTATTAAAACAATTGACGAGAAAAGGAGGATGCCACGTGTGAGGTGGGTAAAAATCGTTGATTGAGATTGATCGAATATTTTTTTTTTTTGGGAAATTAATTGAGTAATTCTATTGCCTGCTGTCTTCACTCAGTTGAAATTGATGTTTAGTTTATTAGCGAGTTAATTAAAAGCGGGAATTTTAAAAATATCAGGCGCACTGAGTCCTTCCGTTTGAAACTGTCGGTAACTGAGGGAAGTTCTGCCAAAAATAATTTTTAAAATCCACTAACTCAATTTTAAAAATCTCGGGGAAACACTCGACAATGTCCCCACCCCAGCGGGTGTAGCGCAAAAAGCTGGAGACAATAAAGACGTGAAGAGAGCAACAGTCTAGTGTCTCCATGGGTACGAAAAAAAAAAAGCCCCAAAACAGGGGGGGAAAAAAAATTAGAAACAAAACGAGTGACGTTGAATATGAATTTTGGTTTGGGGTGGGGTCCATCTCTCCCGGGGGCTTGTAGCGGTTGCCATGGCGACATATTCCCCCGCAGTCAGCTGGTCCGTACCACCCTTCTTCCCTCTGGAGCTGCTCCATTCATCTCAACCGAGT
>JAPYZM010004005.1:0-11065 GCA_030522845.1 Psyttalia concolor
ATATTTTTCATCTCAATGTGTCGGAAAAGCACTTTTCAGCCACTCGACGCAAAGCGGAGAGTGACTGAAAAGTTACTTTTCCGACACAGCGTGATGAAAAATAATATCCATGCCTCGCCATGGAAAACATATCACATCCGCATTCGGCTCGGAAGGCAATTTTGCACGTAAGTGACGGTGATCTGTTTTCCAAGGCTCGGGCATGAAATGTACCATTTAAAATTATCTACTTATTGAGAGTATATCCGAAATGTGAATTTTATGGCTCCAATCTTAAATGAGATGTTCATGAACATTGAAAATAAAATCACCTAAAAATATTTATCTAAAAAACGAAGAATTCTGAAAAAAACATAATTTTCCCAATCTTTATTATTAAAAGAAATCGTTTTTCCATAATGTTCATATGAATAGCCATTTTTCATTAAAAAAATTAGCTTGATTTTTAACATGCCATAACACTCGACTTCACTCTCCAAACTCTGTCCAGCAAGAGTTGAAATTATCCACTCGACTAAAAAACCTTCATAAGCCTTCAGAACCATGAAACGCATCTTCTTATTTCATCTAAATTGTTGAATTGCAAATGAAATAATAGCAAAAAAACTGATTAGTACAGAAAAAACTTGTGAGCAGGAACAATATGTATTCCCAAAAAATGAGATAAAAACCGTGGACTGTCTAGGTATTATGACGATCGCTACAGGGAACGTGAACGAGAAAGGGACCGTGAGCGTGAAACAAGCAGGCGGCCAGCAGAACGTGAAAGGGAGCCAGAGCGCGGTGGTGGTGGTGCTGGTGCAGGCGGTGAGAGAGAACGTGAGCGTGAACGTGATCGTCGCGATGAGCGTGGAGATTCTTCGCACCGCTCACGACACTGAATAAACCAACGCGTTCCTGCATTATTTCATGCAACATACGGTAGTAACGACGTGACATCTGCAGCAAATGAAACAGGCAGAGAGACATCAGCAACAAAAACATAATTTCTTTACCAAAAAAAAAAACAACAAATCACTCCAAGAAACTTTTAGTGCTTATCGTTGTGACCGATATGAATTTTTCTGTGGCATCCAAAGATTTAGACAACAAAAACATAAGAAGAGAATTGAATTGATATCAATTAATTACTTTTCTCTATCTACTATTGATTTTCATCAATTGGAAAGTAAAAACAGTTGGAGAGAACTGCACAGTAAAATATCAGACACAATTTGTGAATTATAAAGAAACAATTCAGTGCTTTATTTTCTCTTCATAATGAATTATGTAATGAATATATTTTCTCTTTCTGTCCTCTTCAGAATTTTGCCACATTATATTAATCATTAAAATTCTACATGTATACATAACGTATATGTAACAGCACTGTAATTAAGAGTATGTTTGAAAACAAAACTATTTAGATTTAATGTGAGATGAGCAGTGTTACAGTAGAATTAAATATTAATACATATAGTAATCACGAGTTTAAACCATCAAGAAGCTGATATGCTGCTCAACGAAGATTTTAACCATCTACAGGACACTGTCAAGAGGAATGAAGAGCGCTCTTAATGAACATTTATCATCGGTCTTCAGGGCTCATGCGACAATGCAAGATTGTATTCTTAATATAATGCAAAAAAGAAAAAAAATATTCGGTTTCGAAAAATATATATTACTGAACATGTCTTTACTTTATTCATCTGTGACACAAAATCCTGGAAAACAAAACTAAAACAAATATCTAAGATATAGCATAAATTGCAGAAACAAACATGTTAATTTATTTTTTTCTTTTGCCACTTTATCATTAATAATAACGTGTGGTTTGTCTGTATTCAACGAATAATTTGGCTTATATTTCACAATCTTTGCAGTATGAAATCTCTATTCAATTATTGAGTGGTACAAAAAACAATGTAAAAATCTTATGTAAACTGCTGATGTAAATATTATTCTTTCTCCTTTTTCACTATCGAGGACAAACCAGATAAAATTCGAGTAGAGTCAAGCGCCTTCTTCATATTCTTTTGATTAACGAAACAAATGCGAATTTATAATTTTTTTTTTTTCACGAGATATCGATATTTTTCTTGTTTGTCATGAAATGTTATTTATTGTCTAATTGGGAAATTATGTGGCGCTCTTATATGCTCGTAGAATTTTTATACGCTTTGTGAGAAATGAATTTCGAGCATACAGTTCAAGAAAATTCACTCAATTTATCACATTATCTTCAATTCTCACAAAGTATTATTTTACCTTTTTTTTTGGTTGAAAAACAATTCGTAGTTGACCCTGTAGTTGCTCCAAACAATATACTTTTCCTGTCTTTTTATGTTATAATTTTAGATCTGTCAATTTTTGTCAAGGTTGCATGCACATTTTTTTATAATTACAGCTAATGAGATGATTGAGACTTAGAGATAAGTGATAGAATTACATTTTTCATATTTGCTTATGGTCTAATTGTTGATTATTTTTATTGTGAAAAAAATATTTTTTGACACTTACAATTTTTATAGATTCTACTAGTGATAATTTAAAATTAAACTATAAGTTTTTATGAAAAATTATTCAGAAATATTTGATTTTGGATCAATGTCAAGGCTATTCTACACTACGCTAGAACTCTATCGAAGATAATTATTATTATCTCTGTTATTGGAAACGAACGTAAGAAGCGTACATCCAGAGATCATTCATTTTCCATTGACTGAAGCCTAAAGTCTTCTGACTGTGATATTATTCATGTGATTTTTCAATTCTTAAAAAAATGGAGAGAACTGAGTTCTTCATTCTCCAAGTTGCTCAACAACACAGAATAGAACATATCGCAATTTTTTTTCTCAACTTCTCGAGAACTCTTGCATCTGTAATCATCAGTAATAATCAATCAGTTGATTGATTAATCAATTGGAAATGCCTGAAAACTATTTATTTTTGTATTCGATTGAATAACTCTTCGAAGAATTGAACTCGAGACCTTTTTTTGTTTGACAATAACACCGTCAATAATCAATCAGTTAATTGTTTAATTGATTGGAAATGATTGAAAAATTGTTTATTTTTTATACTCCATTGAACAAATCTTCCAATTTTTCGAAAGATTGAACTCAAGAACATTTTCATTTGAGAATAATATTTTTTACAAGATTTATACGAAAAAAAAAGTAAAAACGATAAAATCTGGAAAAATTCCAAGTCACCAAAATGGAATAAAAAACCGGACATAAATCGTTCCGGCCTTGCAGGGTAAGTTTTACCGTGTTCTGCTGAAATTCAGAAATTGTACGTAAAAATTAAGACGGAACTGATAACGAGTCGTAGATTGTAAGAAACGACGTTTGTCACCGCAGAAATAGAATTTCGCCTGTCAGTCATCATTTACCCTTTGAAAACCAAAGTCAAAATACTAACGACAGGCACGAACTTCTAAAAATGATGAGAATTTCATAGAAAAGACAATTTATGACTTTCCAATGAGAAAGAGGCGAAAAACAATTCGATGATTAAAAAAAAAATCAGCAAACGAACGCCATTGCTGCAAATAGAAACTAGTAAAAAAATTAATTTCGAAAAGAAAATAGAAAGTAATGAAGCAGTAACTCCGCTTATCATTTTGTGGTAATTAAATTAAAATCCTAGGCTTTTATTATTATTTATTTATTTTCACTGTCTTTTTTTATTTCTGTTTTCTCTTCGCTTACGTCATCAACAATTTTCACCTATCGATTAATTTTCATCCCCTAAGACCAACTTAGATTGTGAGATATAATTAAAAATGTAATACAATTGTATCGATTTAGCGATGAGCATCAAATATTTTGGTAGGTATTTCGATGGAACATTAAGACTGATTATTATCTGAGAAAAATTAATGCCACTTAAGCTGTGATAAATCGTTGTTTAATAATAATGGGTTTAAGGTAAGTGTGAAAAAGTAGAGTGAAAAGAGACATGCGTATTCATAAATTCTGTGTTATTTTACAATTTTTTCTTTTTTTTTCTCAAATTTTATGTATTTTTAAAGATATATAAAATTTTTCTGGAACGATTTGGAATCACAATATTTTCTTTGGAAGAGACAAAATCAATGAAAAACAAAAATTTTGTTCAACATATAAATTTATAACTAAGCAATAGAGACTAGAATAATGAAATATATTTTTTTAAAAACTCAACAATCCTACAAAATCTGAAATCTACTTTAAATTGTAAATTGATCGAAAAAAAGGATAAAGGATTTTTGCCTTTTTTATGATGACAAAAAAAATGGAATTTAGCTCAAAATTATTGTTTATAAATATCGAAAAATGTGCTAAATGAAAAACAATAGTTAGTAGGTACATTTGGGTGATTCTAATCATCTCCCTCGTTTACATTTAGGCCATACTCGACCAATTATTACTTAATATCATCTTAAAGTCCTTTACAATCGATGTTAAATTATTTATTGATTCAATTACCAAAGATTTTTGATTGAGAGGTAATTTGGCACAGGCAATATTGTACTAGAAATTTTCATTAAATGTTCCTCAAATCTATTCAAAATCGACAGATTGTTGTACTGTCAGTGATCAATAATAAACGAGTCAGTTACTCTTAACTTAATTAAACTTTCATTACTATATCTGTGATTTTGGTTCAAAAATTTGAGCTGTATTTTAATCAGAATAATGAGAGAGAGATAAACATTATTTATGACTCTGATAATTCTACAATACAATAATTCTTCTCTATTACTCTAATGAGTGAAGATAACATCTTGTTAATTTTTTTTGTATGAGACAGTTGACATGATAGGCATGGCCACATGGAAATATCGATATACCACTGTTTCCTAGTAAGACTGGAGTTTGTAGTGAGAGAGTACAGCAGGGACAAACTGATGTTTTTGTTTTGTATATTATGCCCCAGTGGTGTGCTCCACTGCCGAATATATTATTATTTACTGGCCTATTGAGATCCTTTTCTACGGCATCTCCGAGTTCTTCTCTAGCCTGTAGAAATCAAATGGAAACGATTAAAAAATTATTTTAATCTACTTAAAGTAGCTCATCAGCTCCATAAAATTTCGTTTTTTTTAAATGCAAATACAAAGAATCACCGGAAAATGTTTATGGGGGTTTTTAATCCTAGGTTTTTGCCCATTAATTTTTCAAAATCAGAAGTCAATGCAGCGTTTTATGTGAAAATCGACAATTTGGAATATTGCATTATGAATAAAGATTGAAATTTACCGTTTTTTTTTAGGAACATCTAATTATTTATTTATGACGCGCAATCTTTTTCAAAAATACTAATATGTTGTAAAATGTAATTTAGATGAGGATCATTAAGATTATTTCTTTATTGAGCTACTTTAACAATCTTTCGATCGTAATGACATTAAACAAACATTCTGAATCTGCACGGAGAAGTTCAATTCGAAGCTCTACCCACAAATATTCTCGAAATTATCTGGAAATTTGGGCAAAGTCCGTTCTCCGATCTTAACAAATTACCTCTTTCGAGCAAATTGAGCTGTACTCCTTGCCCCTCTCACCCCTCCCATCGATCTCCACCACCTGATCAAATCCATGACGGCTCAATAGTTTCGTACATATAAGTGATTGGAAAATACTGGAAAACAATTCGAAAAATAATTAATTAAACAAACGCAATAAACATTATTTCAACTTGAAAATTGAGTCTGCAACATTAAAAAAAAAATAAAAAATTACCTTTCTTTTAATTTAATTCTAGGCAACTTCCTCCCAACCATATTGAGGAATGTCATGGTGGCATGCACTCCTTGCTCCTTGAGTATTTCATGAGCCACTCCACTCCAATCGATTCTCACCCCCACCGCATCCTCCTGATTCTCATCAGCCCTTCCACACGAAATGCATCTCCCAGTCCTCATCCTCTTGTCACACTCAGCAATAACACTCCAAGAATCATCTCCAACTAATGGAAGAATAATCGAAAGTACAGTATTGTCTCTAGTCTGAAGGCACAAAGGAAGAAAATGATCTACTTTCTCTCCTTTATCAATTAAAATTTGAAGATAATCTCTCCAGAGATGGGGAACACTCTTGCATAGTTTCACACAAGTATCCCCATTTTCTTGATTGAATCTTCTCAATAGACACTGACCAACGTCTCCAAACTTTGGTTCAAAAGGTCCGCTGTACCTGGGGAATCCACAGCTGCACTCGCTGTAATTAGACCCATTCAAATCCATGAATGCCCTGAGAATCTCCTCCACAACATAACTATTATCAGAATCTCCAGAATGTGTCAACATCGCCGAAGAAATATTCTCCAAGAGTGCATGGAAGTAGAGCCTCTCAATGGACCTCACAACCTCATACAGAAATATCTTCAACTCAACGATATCCTCGTATTTGAAATTAACCTCTTGTATACTCTTAACTACGTTAAAAATCGTTTCTTCTAGTTCCTCGAGAATCATTGAAGGCTTTAAGGTACTTATTAGTGCATAAATTGGTTGAATATCTGATTGAATGTTCGCCGTTGCGGATTCTATCTGCTTCCTTGCTGGATCCAACGACTCTCCCTCATCTCCATTCATTTTTGGTGGTGATTCTTCTCCATTTTTCCTCAAATTTAAATGAGAAAATTGATCATCAAGATTATTAATATCTTTCTCATCGGTACATTCAATCTCCAATTCCTTTTTCACCTTCACCAAACTCTTACACACAATCTCTGAGTCTGAAGACGAATCACAATCTCTGTCGTATTTTCCATTATTTCGGGAAGCAATAGAATTGCCAGAATTAACAACAACAATTCCACAATTCAATCTCTTTGGTTGAGTATTAAAATTCGATTGTATCACTGATATAATTGGCTCAAGAACCGTTACCAAGCCATTACTACAATCATTAAAATCCTCTAGCATTAATGGATTATTACTCTCGACTAATTTCATTAAATCACTCCTAAATGTCATGCATGCGCTGTAACAATCATTGTAAAGTTTCATTTCAAAAAATTTGATGATGAGGTAATCGATGGAAGAGAGCATTAGACAGTGAAAAGTGCCATTTGTATTCATTAAGTAAATTTTATCGTCAATAATTTGTGCCATTGCTATGGTATCTAATTTATCAGTCCACAGTACAACTGCTGCATGTGTGGGATCAATTATGTAGAGGGAAGTGTTTGTGTAAGAGAGCAAGTATCTTTTACTTATGACGAATAGGTGGGAAAAATTGAGGACATTTTGTTGGTTTTGATCGTTGTTTGTGCTTGTGGGAATTGTAGTGACGAGGGATGATCTGTGGATTTCAGAAGGGGGAACAGCTAGAGCATCTTTAAATTGATGTGTTTTCATGACTGTTCCGTTCAGATTGACTTCCCAGAGTCTCAGGCCTGGTCTTGCTGCGTAGATTAGAAAATTTTCCTCGTGATTGTCCTCGGTTACACCCATTATGGTATTTAGACGCACGGTTTTATTCAAGAGTTTCTCGCCATCTGAAGGTTTTTTTTCGATTTCCAAGGGGGGTCTTCTCATGAAACAAGCACCGAACGCTCCGTCCCTCGCTTTATTGCCGATCTGCTTGAATTGCTCTTGGGATGTGTCACAAATATAGCAACGAGTGAGGGTGGATACGAGGAGGTAGTGCAGACTGTAGTCCAGCTGGACGATACTCGAGTCCAGGTGCATGAGGGCACAGGAGGGAGCCTGAAACATTCCGTTGACGGTGAATATCGAGAGAACGATCGTGGAGATCTTGCCATTGTTGTCCCCCACATATATTTCAGAGCTCTTTGAGTTCCAGCAGAGAGAGGTGACGGTCTCGTGGAGATGCTCGTTCGAGATTGAGAGGAGCTTCGCCGTGGGCTTGAGGGTAAGGATGCAAACACTCCCTCGTTTTGTCGACAAGGCAACGGTTTTCTCGTCCGGAGATATCTGAACGTGAGTTACTGTGCCTTCCTGTGGATAAGAGGGAGTAGGGAGTTAGAATTTCAAAGACTGCTCAGATGAAAAATTCAATAGAACATTTGGCGTATTCAATTAAAAAATCTATTGCAATTCCACCGAAGATAGTCTATTGGTTTTTAGCCCTGATCCCATGAAATATTCCACAGCCAAAATTCCATTGATTTTCAAGTTCTTTTAATTTTTTCCATATCAATGTATATAATATATGTTTTTTCGGCCACTCATTCTCTGATAATACATTTCGAAAAAAAGTTTAATAATTTTTATAAAAAAAATTGAATATCAAAAATCCACAGAAATTAAAACGAATAGAATTTTTTAATAAAATCTCTACAGAATTTCCATATAATTATTCAGAACATTCGCTAGAAACTTCTATTAAATTTTTTCATATGAATTGGGAATTTTTCTCTTTTTTCAGTTCCAAATGTCCGCATAAAGCAGTTGCCGTCCTCTAGAATCGATATATTTCTTTGTCCATCACAAAATGGGGTGCCAGAGGCCCAAGATGCATTAGCAGAGCATAGAAAATAGGAGGTTCCCGCTGATTTTGAACAATTTTAAAGGTGATAGAGTTTGACAGACGTTTGATTACATTTTTTTCAGGCTTCAAATTCGATTAAAGACCCGAATTCTTAAGATTTTATTCTTAGTTGGCCAATTTGCGGCCAACATCCATTATGACAAATACTGACTGGAATCATTTAATGACTCAATCATAATAATAGGAAACAATATCTTATAAATAAGACAGTTCTACCTCCTTTATCAAACATATTAACTCTAAGAATACTTAAACGACATAAAAATCCTGCGTGGAATAGAACTTTCACAGAATACCGTCGAAACACTTCGGAAGGTGATTTTGAAACTCGAAAAATTCGCAACAACAACGTGATTGGACTTTCCCCCAATATTACTGAAATAATTCACAATTTCTAACAGGTAACTGTAGGCTGTATTTTGCAAATAGTCTATTAATCATAACTTTAACAGAAAAATATCAGAATACCATTCTCCTTGCACTTAAAATTCTTCATAAAAGTTGTTTTTAATACCTTGCTCTAAACCTTTTCGTTTGGGAGAATTTGCCAAATAATACAAATGAATTTGGGACTTGTAGAATTAATTACTTACCGATAATGGTATCACTTGTTGAAAAGTACATGGCTCTCTGGTGAATAAGTACAGACTCCCACTCGTGGAACCGAGAACAATATGACTCGTCGATACATTGATGCAGGTGTACTATAAAAAATGAAAAAACCCATAAACAATGGAGAATACCGTCTTTGTAGGCCTCTATGATAACAACTTACTTTGATTCGCTGAGTGGCAATTATTGGTTTATACAGCAACGAATTGATTTCCTCATACTCAGATAAGACGAGTCCACTCTCTTGCATACTTTGACGATAGCTCAACGAATCTTTATTTCAATCAAAAATGATTTACCTTGTGCTCCGAAGTTTCACCATTTGTTTTATTTTTATAATGAAATAATCAGCCTTGAAAAATTGTGCTCATCTGGTAGTAGAGAAGAATTATGATGGCAATGTCCAGAATTCATTAAAACCGAGACGAAGATATGTTAATTTTAGCTCATCGTAACAACAATTCGATCACTCCTGTCAATCACTCACTGCAATGACCATTCAGTCTAACGTCCCAATATTATTTTTCTCTTATCGACATTGAATTTGCACTTCTGGAGTTCATCACAAGAGTGAAAATTATTTCCCTCGAGATGGCAGCATATCAAGCCGCGCGTAAAATTCAATAAGATGTCATATTTGCTCAAATTGGAGACTGTGCAGAACATTCTCCAAAAAATAATTCTATTAGTTTTACGTCAAGCTGTGTTTTTTAAAGTTGACTTTCATTGTCAATCGTCCCACCAAATAGCAGAGGCACTGTGAACTTTTTAAAGAATAATGAAATAGTTTTGACACATTTCCTGCTGAGAGTCTTCAAGAGATTTGGGCTATTTGGGACTGATTAATACAATTTTCATCTTTTATAAAATCATTTGAGTTAATATATCACTGATCTGTGAAAAGTTCCCGGAAATATTCAATAATAGTATATTTCGTAACAAGTGAAAAAAAAATGGTTTTTGGCGAGTGGGAGGTTTATGTCACGAGCCGAAGGCGAGTGATATAATCCCACGAGTCAAAAACCACTTTTTTACGCTGTGTCGGAAAAGTGCTTTGTCGACACATTGATACATTGATTATTGTATACTATTTCATCACAATGTATCGAAAATCTAAACCACTTCGCGTCGAGTGACTGAAAAGTTACTTTTCCGACACAGCGTGATGAAATTGTATATTTCAGCACGTGTGGAGCAATTTCGTTTTCAACGAGTGACTGAAAAGTGCTTTTCCGACACATTGAGATGAAAAATATTGTTCGTAAAACGTGAAAAAAGTGTTTTTTGTCACTCAGTCCGTAAAGCACTACTTCACGGCCGCTTCGCGGCCGTGAACCACCGCCCACGGCCGTCGTGACAAAAAATATTGTTTCACACACGGCTGTGAAGAACTTTTCTGCCTCATCTGATTACAGAACTCGCCTTCGGCTCGTCCTGTAACCTCATATTCGCCAGAAAACTTCTTCACGGCCTAGTGTCAAAATGTACTATTTTGACTCGTGGGATTATATCACTCGCCTTCGGCTCGTGATATAAACCTTCCACTCGCCAAAAACCATTTTTTTTCCCTTGTCACGAAATATACTATTATGCCACGACGCCTGGAATCAGCTGAATTAGGCACAAAGTGCGAAGCGCCGAGTTCAGAGTTCAGCGGAGAGTGACTGAAAAGTTACTTTTCCGACACAGCGTGATGAAAAGTGCTTTTTCGACACATTGAGATGAAATAGTATATTTCGTAACAAGTGAAACCACTTCTTTCACGTGTTACGAACAATATTTTTCATCCCAATGTATCGGAAAAGCACTTTTTAGTCACTCGCGGAGCGACGAATGACTGAAAAGTTACTTTTCCGACACAGCGTGATGAAAAATATTGTTCGTAACACGTGAAAATAGTATATTTCGTAACAAGTGAAAAAAAATGGTTTTTGGCGAGTGGGAGGTTTATATCACGAGCCGAA
>JAPYZM010004006.1:0-14684 GCA_030522845.1 Psyttalia concolor
TCGAAAACCCTAAAATCACTACGGCAAAATATGATGCCGGATGGGCGTAATGGGGTTTTTTGCTCGCGTGGTTGGCCACCTCGCCTTCGGCTCGGTTTGTCAAACACCACGCGAGCAAAAAAACCCCATAACGCCCATCCGGCAATATATTATTTTGTCACGACGTCTGTAGGCGGTTTTCGCGGCCGTGAAGTAGTGCTTTCCGGACTGAGTGATAAAAAGAATGTTTTTTTTTCAGGAAGTTTTAAGGATTAAAATAGTACATTTTGACACTAGGCCGTGAAGAACTTTTCTGGCGAATATGAGGTTACAGGACGAGCCGAAGGCGAGTTCTGTAATCATATGAGGCCAATATTTTTTGTCACGACGTCCGTGGGCGGTGGTTCACGGCCGCGAAGCGGCCGTGAAGTAGTGCTTTACGGACTAAGTGACAAAAACAAAATTTGTTATTAATTATATGTGATCTTGAAAATTGAGAAGAATAATTTATTGTCAGAGATTTTGGTTAATTAGAGGGGGACCCCAGCAAAAAAATCAACGGAATTTATGATAAATTGGCATCAAAATCAGTGAATTTTTCAGAATAATTACGGTCACTGCTCGGAAAAATAATTACAATGTCACTCAAAACGAATTAAAAAATGATAAAAACTATTGAACCAATTCCTGAATTCCAGGCATTGAGAATAGATGTTAAGAGAGTAGAAATGGATGAGATGCACACGGAAAAAAAATCAGAGGCAGAAAGAGAAGCGAAAAATTACGAAATATTATAAATAATTTTGATGTTTAATTTTGAAGGAAGGCCCACACAGCGCTCTATGTGACGAGGAGTTTTACGACGCCGTCGAGACTGGACTGGATAAAATTGACGAGGACAATCAACTGCGAGATCGTTTGAAGAAGAAATCAGTGTCCGTTGCGTTGAGTCCAGTGACACCAGCGAAAAATCATAAATTATGGCCTGAGGTAAGACTAACATTCACCAGACGTCTGCACCAGACCATCATAAAAATTGACCGCTAATCTCTTGAACAATAAGAAAATATTTCTCTAAAATTAAAAAAAAATAACGACCGTAATAATTATCATTCGAGCAACTGGTTTGCGTTGTAAAACTTTTAATTGAATTTTTTATGTTGACTATTAAGTCTAAAAGATAAAAAAGACATTGAAAAGACATGAAATTAGAATCAATCGATAAAAAAAAAATAGAAATAGCCCAAGGGAATTTGCTAATTTTGACTAATGAGGCACTGAATTCCCATTGTTCGCAATCAGATCGAGAAAGTAACCCTCGAGCAGCTGCACTACGCTCGTTTGGGAGTGGGTGGTGCAGGTGGTTGGCAATTATTCGCCGAGGATGGTGAAATGAAAATGTACAGACGTGAGGAGGAGGCAGACGGTCTCGTGGTGGACCCCCTGAAGGCGTGTCACATGGTGAAGGGTGTGACCGCCCGCGAAGTCTGCGAGATCTTCTTCAGTCCCGAGTACAGAAGTGGCTGGGAGGCAACTCTCGAGGACATGACCGTCGTCGAGACAATTGCAAATGATACATTAGTCTTTCTCCAGACGCACAAGCGAATTTGGCCGGCTAGTCAGCGCGACGCGCTCTTCTGGTCGCATATGCGAAGTGTAGCTGATAGCGAGGACCAGGACGCCGCTGACTTGTGGATTGTTTGTAATCATAGCACAGAGCATCCTCAATATCCGGTAAATTCACTAATGAGATTTAAAAAAAAATGGCTGATCGATTAACTGAGAGTGGAGAGTGAGGATAAATGGAGTGACTTTAAACTGGCAATAGCTCGGGATTGGCAGAGGCAAATTGAATGATTTCTTCTCATATTGAAACTGAAAACATGAGCTTTAATATGAAACAAAAATTATCCAATTTCAATCAGCCGATCCCGAGATATCGCCAATTGAAGTCGTTTCCTTCTGTCCCACTCTCCCCCTAATTATTAATTAATTAACTCAGTATGGAACAGATGACTCGGCAATTAATTCCTGAATATCATTGGTAATTAATTTATCAATAGCCCAGAGATTATCGAATCAGCTGAGTTAATTAGTTACTTACTTAAGCATTTTAATAGCGCAGACATCGTTGATGAGTCAATTAATGTTTAATATTTTTTTTTCCTCAGCCAAATTCTGGAAAATGTGTTAGGGTCTACTTAACAGTCTGCCTCGTCTGTCAAACCTTCATCGATCCACCAAAAGATCCCCAAAACATACGTCGAGAAGATTTGACATGTAAAATTACGTATTGCTCTGTTGGTAAGTATTCATTATCTTTGCATTCTTGGATGAACAATTTAAATAAATTATTAATGGATTGATTGTTAATTGCAGTGAATCCTGGCGGTTGGGCACCAGCTGCTGTTCTTCGTGCTGTCTACAAGCGTGAATATCCAAAATTCCTGAAACGATTCACCAGTTTTTGCATTGATCAATGCAAAGACAAGCCCATTATATTTTAACTAAAACAATTAATCTATTATTTGATATTTTTTATCGTTCCTTCGATTAATGAGCATTACTTTAATCTGCAATTTTTACTGATCTGTCGCTATATAAGTGTAAAATTTGTCACAAATCGAGTGTAAGAGAAAGACGAAAACTTGTACAAAATGAAACAAGATAAAAACAATTATAAAACGATGAAGGTAAAGAACTCATTGACGAACATTATCCATTGTTACATTCTGCCAATTATAATTATATTCGCCTCTGTATAATACTGGGAAAAAAAATACAATTTATATTGTTATTTTTATTTATACAATGAAGAAAAAAAAATGTGGAAAGAGGATTGTGTAAAATTGTGAGCAAATAATGAATGAAACTTAATAAAGACTGTTCTAGATTTATGCTATTACGAAAATTGATTAAAAATATACATATAATATTGCTTAAATCTGACAGTACGATCCTGCCTAATTGAAAATAAATGGACATTTTGAGCTCATTGTGGTTTAATGATTCAATTAAAGGAAATATAATCATTGTTGTAACAAAATTGGAATTCTCTCGTTTAAAAAAAAAAAACAAATATTGAATGAAAATGCACGTTATTTACACAACGCTGAGCAGCGCAATACGTTTATCTACTTCTCTCACGCGAGCCTCCAGTTGAAACATTGAATTTTCCTTCATGACAATCATCTCAGTAAACGTTAGTTAATTTACTCCATCGAAGTACGATTAAACCTCCAGTTGAATGAATAAGTTAATTGCACGGTTACGAGGGGTTGCACCGATTTTTTCGTGTGCTAGAGGTATTTCATAGCCAATTCTGCTTTTAAAGGTTCATTATTTGTTGATTAACAAAAAATATCGAGTAATTAAATTAAAAACTACGATTTTTAACAGAGAAAGTGAAAACAAATAGCGCAATATTTATTTTTATCACAGAAAGCTCAAGTTATAATAAAATTATAACAGACGATTGGGGAATGACATTCATTTTTTATTTGGATTTTATAAGACATAGGACGAAATGAATTGACTCGTACGGGAAAGGCAGGGAGAAGAGGAAACTATACATCTAAATTTGTTCTTCACTTTTCCTGTAGAAAATTATAATTTTTAATTTTTTTTACCCATAAAAATCCAATTATCTCCGTAATTTTACAAATTTTTAACTGTTTTTTTTTTGTAGACGATAGGACCTTTTTTTAAAGTAATCGTATGAAATACAATTACTCGATTTCTTCTGCTAATTAATTAATAAATGCTATTAAAAAAATAATAATTTTCTGATGATTTTGCCAAAAAAAACTCCAGTTTTTATCGAAAATTTCGGATTTCTTGAAAAAAGGCGATACGCCCTTCAGCGAAGATTGAATTTAAATCATGTGAAAACAGAATACACAACACTTGTACAAAAAAATGTAAAAACTTGGCATTCGACTCAATCTCTGACAACTGAGGATGATGTCGATGAGAATGAAAACCCATTGCCAATAATTTTTTTGTCGTCAGTTCTCTCTCGTTCTCACTCTTTTCGATCCTTGGGCCAGGTAATTAAATTATTCTATTGGGGTTGAATCGTAATTGTCCAATTGGTTCAACACATTAAGTCCCTTTTCTTCGTAATCCTCCCTCGTAATCCAAAAGGAGTCACGATTTCTCGTCAATTCTGCTAGGACAGCTCCACCCATGAAGACGAGGTCTTTACGTCTTGGCGAGTCCTCAATCTTAATTTTGAATTTCTGACGGACAAAGATAATTATGAGTTCCATTAATTGTAATTAATCAATCGAATAATGAATTAATTAAGGTCCGACCTGAACTCCGATTAAAATAAAAAATATTCCTACATTCGCCAAAATTCCGCAGAATCCGTGCTCAGCTATTTACGCCGTTACTAATTACGGCCGAAGATAGGCATAAAAAATTATGATTTTGGGGTCAAACGAAGGGTAATACAATCTAGCATGTCGGCAATTAGGTCTCCACTGTGTGTTATTTTCGTAGGAATTATCGTTCGTGTTTATTTCGCGAGTGAAATTCGGCGGCCATGTTGGCTAAACTTCTCGTCGTTCGGAAGAAAATAGGCGACCGTGAAATGTGCGTTTCCATGCTCTGATTATCATTATTCCCCCTGAGACCTAATTACCGACATGTTGGATATTATGACCTTTCGTCTGACCCAAGATCATAATTATTCATGCCTGTTTTCGGTCGTGATTAGTAACCCCGTAAACACTTATAACGAGCAGGGATTCTGGGGAATTCTGAAAAGTCTAGGGATTCAAAAAAAACCAGACCGGGGACTTAATTAATGATTGGAGGGTTGAAGTGGAGTAAGGTTGAAGGTTTTTAATTACCCCTAGTTTGGACGTGTCATTCTTCAACACTCGTTCAAGGTACAGCTGTTTTATTTCCCTCTCCAGCCTCGAGGGCAATCCTGGGTACATCGTACTACCTCCACTGAGCACAATATGCTTGTACAATTCACTCCTCATGTCGATTTCTGCCGATTGGATAGTATTGAATACTAGTTCAGCGATTCCTGGAGCTTCTACGTTTATCAAATGCGGTTGGAAGAGAGCTTCGGGGGCGGAAAATCGTTCACCGCCGACTTTAATTACTCGACCGTCGGGCAGCTAAACATTAAAATAATGAGGAATTCAATGACAAGTGTTTAACCGAAAAAAAATAGTCAATAATTATTCAATACCATAAATGACTTCTTTTGTTTGGTAATTCCGTTAATCTCAAGGCAAAACAAAATCAAATTTACGAATATCAAACAATAAATTGAGCGATTATTAAACAAATTAAGTAATTAATTTCTTCTTTCCCCTTTTTGTGTAGTTTATTTGCTTGCAATTGTAATTTGATCCCCACTCTAATTAGTTTTTAAAGAAAGTCACTGAAGGCGGCAGGACATCGTCAATTGCCTTATGATTAAAAAAATTCTAAGACAATTATGACTCAATTATTTTCAATGTAACTTACAGTATAAGATTCTACGAGGACAGTCGTCTCAACTGCTAATTTCTCCTCAGTCTCGATGTTGTACCCGATGTAACATAATTTTTCTTTCAACATTCTAACAGTTTCAAAATCCGCTGAATGATTGAAAGCGTAACCCCGCAGTAATAATAATTTAATGAGGTACATTGTAATATCCCTCCCGGCGATATCGAGCCTACGAGTCAAATGCGGGAGTGCGTACTCCTCGTAGACGGGACAGATGTGGGTGACACCGTCTCCAGAGTCCACAACGACTCCACTGATCAATCCTTGGGCGTAGAGTGTCAGTACTGCCTGCATTGCAATGTAAACCCCTGCAAATTGGTACTTCTCAAACATCATCTGCAAAATTCCACCGGTTATTTCACAATAATCATTCAGAATTGGAATTTAATAGCAATCTTAGGGACTTCGACAGAAAATTCAATTCGTTTTTGCACTAATTTAGTCGGAATAAAATGGAAAACTATTGATAATTTAATTTTGATTGAAAATTGTCACTCGACATTTGTTCTACCAGAATCACTGGAGACGAACAAAATTGGAGAAATAAGGGAGAACATCAGATGATTTATCATTGGTTATGGCTTTTTCTGTGCTGATCTGAATAGATAGTTAATAATAAAACAATTGATAATTTAACTTTGATTGAAAATTGCCACTTGAAATTTCTTCTACCGGAATTACCGACCACAAATTATCAAAGTTTTGACACAGTACTCCGACCGTCTTTCTCCGATTACGCATCGGGTGCTCTCCCAACTGAGCTATCCGGCTCCTAGCCGACCGTCTTTCTCAAAAAATGGTAAAATTGGCAAAATCTATTTTTATAGATAAAAATGGAAGGCTGGAGTGTCCAATAGAATTAGCGCAAAAGACAGTGGAGAATTGTAATAGAAGTCCTACAATTCCCATAGATTTTTCTGTCGAAGTGACCTTTCTATTGAATTTTTTAAAACATTTATCAATGAAAACTGAGTAATACTTGAATCATTTGTTTCCGATTTGTCGTTGGATTCATCGGCGGTTCAGTTAGCAATATTTTACACTCCCGCGGATCGATATTCATCTTTTCAGGGCCAAACGTATAATCCCACACGTGGCACATGTCCGCCCAATTCCTGTAAATATTCTGTTGTTAGCGTCGACAATCGACAATAGCCTCAATATTATGACTAAATAATTAACTACGAAAGTTAAAAACAAACTCGACAAGTATTTTCCTGGAAGACACTGAAGAACGAAGACATGACGTTCGATTGAATAAAAAAAAATCGGATAATCAATAAGTTATCAATATTCCCGAATTGAAAAGAAACGTAAAACGTCTTAAAATTTCAGAGAACCAATAGTTTGACAAATCTTGTAAACAATTAAACCAATTCCCTTAGACGAAAAAGAAAATCCACAAAAACGTAATTCATACCTGACAATTCCATTTTGCATGGGATAACTAATCTCCAGAAGCGATCGCAGTTTGCTCGCTTCATCTCCCACCATCAATTCCTGTTTTCATATTTAAATAAATAAGAATTAAATAAATTCCCCCATCATCTTCATAACCCGCACATTCCCTCGACACACCACGAAAAATCACTTGCACTAAAATAAATCCAAATGCACATTCTCCTTCCATGACAACGACACATCAATTCTCAATAACTAGCAAAAACATCAAGCAATTCAATTTTGTGGATAAACCAAAAAAACAATAATGAGCATTGTCCTGATAAACATTCATAATTGGTTACAGGGGATACGTATTGACTTACAGGCATGTTAAGCACGTCCTATATCGTTGGCAAATGTGTAAAGCACATGAATACGATTAATAATTTAATATAAAAACTGTTACATATCTGATCGGTAGTCTTGGGTACGTGAGTTTGTGCTATTATTATTGGGGGGACTTGATATACTGGAGTTTTGTTAAGAAAATCACCTCCTCCTCTCTTTAATCTCTCTTTTACTTAATATGTCTAGCACGAAAGACTATTGGTAACTACAAATTGACTTACACGAACGCAAAGTTCTTGCTGAAAATATAATAATAGGATTATAAATTACATTTCACTCAGCTGGATTATTTTTATTCTGGTGTCGTGGAAAAAGTTATTGCCGTGAGTGGGAGAAAAACGAGACTCGCCCAATCCTCAATATCGCGAATGTAATGAATGATTTGCCCTCCCACTGTCAAATAATCCCGAAAATTGGGTGACTATTCGATTAATGATAATATAACTCAAAAAAGATTCAATATAATTAAGAATCGAAAATGATTTCCTGGATGGAAACTAATGGTTTAATACTTTGTTGATCATTTGATGAATAATTAGGTTGACAATTTGAGTCAATATAAATTGTCCTCGAGCTACTGATGATTGGAATGACTCGGTTTCCCTCCGCTCCCTCTTAATTACGAACTAACAATGTTCTCGGTGATTATTTTGTTTATACCTTCACATCGATGTCTCCGATTTTATTTACAGCTCTGATAATGGGACGTCCCACAATCGATGGAAAGATGTGCGCTGGAAAATTGGCCCCAGCATATCCACATTTGACAAACTAAACAAGAAAAATCCATTTTTACAAGTAAATCGAACCACCAGAGACAGATCTCAATAATGACACGACTGATGATTTTGCAGTGGCACATAACCTTACCCCAGTTCCATTATCACAAACAATGACCTTACGCCCTTTGTTGTCCATGTCTCCTGAATAATGAAAGTAAGCCCCTAGAGTTGCTGATAGTTACGTTGCAAATAGGTTCGATGATTAATCCCCGTCCAATGATGACTAATTAACTTCAGAAAGGAAAGGGCGTCACCGGCATGGCGTACTGATAAAGTTTTTGGAGTGATTGGAGTGATGTTTAGCCCCTGACTCTGAATTATTTCCCTGGTGCCTCTGATATGCGAATTACGATTGGAGTCTTGGAAGACGCGAGGGGCTGAGGGTTTTTTTTTATTTTCCTCCGAGTATTGCGCTCGATAAACCAAACACGTTCGACCTGTCACGTTAGGGGGGTCCTCACGGCCGGGGGGTATAGAAAGCCCAAGAGTATGAGAGCTAGAGAGAGGGAGGAGAAAGGAAACTCGGAGCTCAACTTGCGCCAGCCGATGCTGCAGGAATCGTGTACAGTCCTTCCAATGAGTTCGGCCAATTATAAGCTTTTTATCGAAGTCTGCTGGGTCGGTAACAGAGAAATTGATAATTGTACACGCAAAGTGGTGTGAGTTTAGGATGCATAACCAACTCTGGGAGTACTCCGGACCCAGTCCCAGCTGGGACTCCCAGAGTTGTCAATTTTTTAATTTATTCGTTGCTGAACCATTGTTTGGAAGGGGGGCAAATTAAACTAACTCTGGGGGCAACTCCAGACCCAGATGTGATCCCGGGGTTGGCAATTTTTTAATTCTAGTTGTATTGAATATATAGCCTTTCTTTTCCGCCATGGTAGGTCAGAATTCCAATGTTGGCCCTATCTCGAGGACCTAAAAAGATACCGGAACATTTTTCGCACTTTGCAAGCCGCCAGAGCAGGAAAATGCCTCGGAGACTACTTCTTGGGTCACCTTGGCTGACCCTCTTTCAGTTTTTTGCAGATTTCTCGAGAACTAATTGAGATATCGGGACGAGGTCAACTCCAATGAATTCCTCAGGAAAGTTTGCATCGAAATCGGTACTCCTCATGCCGCTAGATCCGCTTCCACTGGATTCCTCGGGAACTTTCAGTTCTCCCTGGAAATGCGTCGTGCCGTCGAAAGTAAATTTTTCACACTTTCGCGACCGAAAAAGATCTTGGATCCACTTTCTTGGGTGAACTTGACAAACCCCTGTGAAGTTTTTTGCATATGGCTCGAAAACTAGTCAACCTAGGGGACAACTCCATTGGATTCCTCGGAAATTCCCTCAATATCTGGAGAATTGGAGCCTTCCGAGATGATTGGAACTTTTTTGCCAAGTGGTAATTCTTCAATTAGTAATTTTGTTATGACAAATTTATTTGTTCTTTAATTTGTATACATTTTTTTAATATACAAATTGACAAATCAAAAATATTTCTCATTTTAAGGATCTCATATATAATATCTAAATTTATATATCAGTAAAGACAACTTGTCATCTCTCAGTTCTAAGTGACTACTCCCAAATGCTACACTTGTTGGCAGGATTCATGGGTGAATTTTCTGGACAATTGAAGGCTGCCGTAAATCCTGCGTTATTGGACACAGCACCGTTTACTCTCTGTTTAGCTGGGCTATGTTCGTCGGTGTTGCCGAACCGTTTCAGATATTTTTCATCCTCCGATGAACACCACGTCTGCAAATAAATAAGTACAATATCAGTTCACGACACTTATGTAATCAAACGGCGAATAGGAATAATTCTAGGGCTCCTCACATTTCCATAGGCCATGAAAAATATTTGATCATCAGTGAATTTCTCCAGTCCGGGAATTTTCTCAGTGTTTCCACTTTTTTCGCGAAATATTTTGTACGCATCCCAAGTAATTTTAAGTCCTGTAGAATCTGATACGTTCTCTTCCAACGTTAGATTCCCATCGAGCTGGAACAATAGTATATTTCGTAACAAGTGAAAAAAAATGGTTTTTGACGAGTGGGAGGTATATATCAGGAGCCGAAGGCAAGTGATATAATTCCACAAGTCAAAAACCACTTCTTTCACGAGTTACGAACATAATTTTTCATCTCAATGTGTCGAAAAAGTACTTTTTGTCACTGTTGCTACGTTCAGTCTGTGTCGAAAACTGCCCTTTCGTTTACTAGTAAACGAAAAGTCGAAACTTGTAAACGAATGGAATTTTCCCGATTTTTTAGGCCCTGAAGAGGGCAACAATTGTTGTTGAAACATAGGCTATAATTAAAGGAACTTAAATGGAATTTTTTGTTTCTTAATTTATCCTGACCTTTTTGGCGTTGCATCAATTATTATTGAAGAAGAACAAGGTCGGTTAAGAATGGAATTTTCGTTTACTAGTTAACGAAAAATGGCACAGTTTGCCACTCGCTGAACGTAACATCACTAACAAAAAGTATCGTTAGGATACACATGCGACGGGGTGTTTCAATTCGTGTGATTGCCGGCCCGCTCGTTACTTCACACTCATTATCACCCCATCGCACTTCTATCGAAATATACTATTTCAGTGACTTGACGCGAAGTGGAGAGTGACTGAAAAGTGACTTTTCCGACACAGCGTAGTTAAATAGTACATTTTGTCACTCAGTCCGTAAAGCACTACTTCACGGCCGTGAAACACCGCCCACAGACGTCGTGACAATAGTATATTTCTCACCTAGGGAGGTAAAATAAAGGAGGGTTGCTCACGTGCAGAATTACCGCCCGAGCCGAAGGCGAGGGTGGTAAGCACGTGAGTAGAGAACATGATTTTTCTCCCCGGCGAGGAAAGTGAGTACTTTCCTCCCGCCGGGGAGAAAAAAATATTGTTTGACACACAGCTGTGAAGAACTTTTCTGCCTCATAAGATTATAGAACTCTGCTTCGGCTCCTCCTGTAACCTCATATTCGCCAGAAAAGTTCTCTACGGCCTAGTGTCAAAATGTACTAATTTTATGCCCGAGCCTTGAAAACAGATCATCGTCTCCCACGGGCGAAATTGCCTTCCGAGCCAAAGGCGAGGAGGGCAAGCACGTGGGGGAGGGTGATATGTTTTTCATGACGAGGCTTGGATATTATTTTTCCGTACTGACCTTGACTTTTCCTCGTCGGGGAATTGGCATTCACCCTGTCCCAAACTCGGTAAAGGCAAAGTCACTACGAAAAATATTGTCGGGGGCGTCGTTATAGGGTTTTTTTACTCGTGTGGTTGGCTGCGCGCCACGAAATTGGCGTTTTCGTTTCAGGGGCCGGATCTTTAGGGCACTTTAGTGTACTTTCACGTTTCACCGGCAGGCGTTAAACGGAATGCTTTCTCTTTTCCTCTCATTGCGTTTGCCTTGCCCCCCAGGTCCCACATCACGAAGTAGTACATTTCCGGGCTGTCTTTATAGGGTTTTTTTACTCGTGTGGCGTTGGCGTCCGAGCCGCAGGCGAGGACACGCCAACCACACGAGTAAAAAAACCCTATAAAGACAGCCCGGACAATATTTTTCCTTAGTGACTTTCACTTTACCGAGTTTGGGACAGGGTGAATGCCAATTCCCGGACGAGGAAAAGTCAAGGTCAATACGGTAAAATAAATTGCTGTGGAGGGCAAACAAATGTGGATCGCATTCTCCCTATCCAATTAAAAACAAAATTATTGTAAAAATAGTTGCCGTTTATCAGGTTTCTCCTATTAATTAATGATGAGTGAAGTTCTATTCATGAAAGGAAACACTAATTGATTGGATTACTCACATGAATAACCTGCTCGCCATCATCATATATTTTATAACTACTGTACTGATTGACGAAACACTGCGTGTTCTCCTCATATTTGTCAATGGCAGCCTCCGGCCACCAAGTCACTACATCACCATTTTTATTATAGAGACGACCTAGAAAAATAGATAGACAGATTATCAATTAAATCCAAATTAGCCGTCGATCGTCAACTAATTTTTGAGTTTTTCGTTCACTACGAGAAGCTATAATTAAAAAATTATCAACGAGAAGATTTTAAAATAAATTTAGATTGTTCAATGAGAGACGTCATTGTTTCAGAATTTTTTTTAGTCAAGCTTGATGAAATTATAATTTTATGTCGCAGGCGCCCAGAATCCCGTGATTCCAGGCTTCGCTTGGTTAAAACGCGGGATTCGGGGCCTGTGACGTGAAATTCTGAATGCAATACGAGCGTTTCGGATTTTCTTGCTCGCCGGAGTTATCCTGGCTGGCATATCGGGATTTTTTTCTCTCTAAATTCGAATTCTATTTGAATTTATTTAATTAATAAAGGAGGATTTCATTATTAAAGGAGGGTAGGCGGTGTGGTAAGTGGAATTTGGAGAGAGAGAGAGACGTTTCCGTGTCCCCGGTGGCTTAGTTAGTAAATATCCAATTAAATTACGTAAAAGTTTTTTCCAATACCTGCCCAAAAAGTTAACTTTTCGGTACCGGTTTTCGTGCGTAAAGTGGTACTTTTCCGCACAGTGTGCGTAAAAGTCAGAAATCGTGCGTAAAGTGAAACTGAAAGTGAAGCTTCGCTTTACGCACTCGAATTTCACTTTACACACGACCTTGACTTTTCCACACTCCGCACACAAAAAAAACACTTTGCCCTCAAACCTCCCCTCAAAGCAAATTTTGGCAGATATTGCAAAAAATTAGGTTTTCGCCTCGTGTGATCGTCTAGCACTCGTGGCCGGCTTCGCCGGCCACTTGTGCAAGCAATGCACGACTCGTGCGAAAAAGTGCTCCTTTACGCACTAGTTGCACAATATACTATTTCAATTCTAGTTTTTAAGATATGTAATTATGTAAACATGGACTGTTTATTGAATCAAAACCGCGAAGAAAAAAAGAAGAGTGCCCGGCGCGGAACTGGGAGATCCGGGTTCAAATCCCGACTGGGTTGTCGGGATTTTTTTCTCTCTAAATTCTAATTCTATTTGTACACTCGCCTTCGGCTCGCGGCACAATCCCATGCACAAGAGAATCCAAAACGCACTGGTTACATGATATACTACTTCATATTATATATTAGTATATTATGCAACATGTGCGTAATGGTGTTTTTGGCTCGTGGGAGGTTGTAACACGTGCCGAAGGCGAGTGTTATAATACCACGAGCTAAAAAAACACCAATAGGGACAAGTTCCATACGATATTTTTCATCACGCTGTGTCGAAAAAGTAACTTTTCTGTCACTCTCCGCTTCGCGTCGAGTGACTAAAAAGTGCTTTTTCCACACATTGAGATGAAAAATATTGTTCGTAACACGTGAAAAAAGTGGTTTTTGACTACTCGCAAAAAACCGTTTTTTTTTTCACTTGTTACGAAATATACTATTATGTCATTGTGCCCGTAACAGAATCGCGTGATTACGGGCACCTATGGCATAAACTTATATATCTCCTGTCTTCGTCTACCCTTCCGAGTTTTTACGATTTGTTTCTCAACCCCGAACCCTCTGCACTGCATTCGCTGAGGGTCAAGGGAAAACCTCACCCTGAGGGGAAATCTAGGCCAAGTACAATCGTCTCTTTAACGAGACCTAGGCTCGGCAATAAAACCGAGAAATTAGAAACGTTAGAAAAATTGGTGCAACGGCCCGGATACAAACCCGGGACCCTCGCCACTTCAAACATAAAAAAAGTGGAATTACAAACAAGCAACACAATAATAAAAAAAGAATATTTTGCAAAAAGCCAGTTTCCCAAGCCGGCTCCGATACAGAATCAGATTGAGAATAAAATTTTAAATTCTAATCTCCTCTAATCTATCTTTCGGATTTATCTCTAAAATGAATTCTGAATTTTTGAATTGTACTTGTATTGCAGTACTGTGTGTTTTACTGGATTTGTATTGTGTTATTGTACTTATCTATAATAAAACCCGATGAAATATAAGATAAACAAATAAGTCTAACGGGACACCCGAAAACTGTCCATTGCGCGCGTCCAATTCTAGCTTTATATAATTTTATTACAACTCTAATATCTCATTTATATTAAAAAAATGAAAATTAAATTTCCGGACTAACTAGGGTTGGGGAAAATTAAACACATTTTGATATGAGCTATTAACAAAATTTTCTTAGTTCAGTCAAAACGAGATTTGATTTGAATAATTTGTTTACCCGCATTATCCAGAGCATGTGACACTTCGTGTCCAATTATAGGACCAACCCCTGCGTAATTGAATATTCTGAAAAATAATTTTTCTACAATTAAAAAAAATTCGCAGATTAAATTTTTCTGTACCTTCAAAACTATCGGAATATTTCGCAGAAGCTTTGTCGTGGGCAATCGAAATAGTATATTTCGTAACAAGTGAAAAAAAATGGTTTTTGGCGAATGGAAGGTTTATATCACGAGCCGAAGGCGAGTGATATAATCCCACGAGTCAAAAACTACTTTTTTCACGTGTTACGAACAATATTTTTCATCGCGCTATGTCGAAAAAGTAACTTTTCTCCCCGGCGGGAGCAAAGTACTCACTTCCCTCCCGCTACGCGGGAGGGAATTGCGACTTTACTCCTACGCCGGGGAGAAAAATCA
>JAPYZM010004007.1:0-10126 GCA_030522845.1 Psyttalia concolor
GCGCAAATTTTTTAGTTTAAACACAAGCCGGCCAGGATTAAATTATGCATTGACTAAATTTTGTTGATTTTATTGAAAGGTGCATAAGCAATGCCATCACCTATTTTGTCTTAAATTGAATGGCTAGTTTCCCAGAACCACATTCAACAAATTTCAAATTCAAATGAAACGAGGACATTCGCTGGACGTGTTCCAACTAAACGTTCCAAACCTCTGGAAAGAATTTCAGTTCCAGATGATAACGAACTGCATCGCATAAAGTAGTGTTAAACCGTGAATAAAGAACATCCGGTGTGGAAAGAGCGTTAAAAACGTCGAAACGAGCATGTGACTGAAGATTGGACACCTCGTAAATACCCATTGATCGCCGACCATCCCTCGGCATTGCTTTGAAGGAGCGTGCCAAAGGTACATGCAACGCAAGTTCTGAAGGGTCCTTGAAACACCAAATCTTCTCCACCCCCCCGCCCAGAATTCTCAAGGTCTTTTCCTCCCAGGGCCATTGAGTCACGAGAGTTTGTCCAAACTTTTAAAGCCAGCGCATACAGACTCCGTACTAAAGGAAAATCCCGAACTTTGGCACCCAATGAACGAAAGAGGGTTTTCGCCCAGAATAAAGTGGGACAGAAACATCGAAAAAGAGGGGAGGGAGTGAGGAATGGCAAGAGGTGGCAAATGCGAGAGACCTCTCGCATTGTTAGCCAGTGCTAAACGACACAAAATCCCAGAGTACCATGATCCGGCTTGTTAGAGTTGTCCATTGTCCCCTCCACCTGGAAAAATGCTCTTTCCAATTCTCGAGATTTTTCCTCATCTCTTTTCCACTCACCTCAGTCTCATTGCCGGTTTTAACCGAAAAAGCTTAAATCAACTCGACCGTGACGCACCCGAGAATATTTGTGTTTTGTTCTTTTTCAAGGGGAGAAAATAGTTGTATATTTTCTACTGAAATTCTGAGAACAATTCTTCAAACTTTTATGAAATTCTGGTTGAAGTTCAGTGCCTAAGAGCTTCTTCCTTGGAAATTCTAAATCCTAGTTCAATTATTCCATAAATATGAATAATTGTAAAATTGTGACTTATTTCCAATTTTTTTAAATTCAAATTGAGATGTTGATGACTACAAATGAGATCGCTAATCTTCAATTAACATTTGTTTGTATTTTTAAATGCAGGTTTTTCATAGTTCGCTGTATAATTTAATCTCAACCCATTCATCAATTTATCTAAAATTAACTCTGAAGTAATGATAAATTTCTGATTTATTCGGGTGAATCGAGTGGAAATATTTTTCTACTGGTGGCACATGTGCAGCCACCATTCTTTCGCCTCAAGATATTCAATTACCACAGATCGGTGTTGAGATACGCCCAGCTCACTGTGACAACTATATAAAAGCGGGTCAGTGTCCAAATAAAATGACAAGAAATGTCATAAAACAGTACAGAACAAAACAAAGCCTGATGTCTTCTACGAAACATCTGATCTCCTCGTGACGAATAAAATGAGGTTTTATTGCAAGAAATGAAATCATTAGAGTCTGGACTATTGAAACGACGAAATGGTGGTGAGAAAATCGGAATCACACCAGTCAATTCTGATCTGACATCTTCTGGAATATGGGAGCTCTTCAGGTTGAATGCCTGAGAGTGTTTGAGAGGAGATGTTTTAGGATTCCCTTTTCTGACATATATCAGCAGATTCTAACTTTCAGGAACCTCGAAGCATTCAAGTTCGGTATTCAAAGGCAAAGATTTAAAGAAGAGATACTTTCAAATTGAAACTTGCTCGAAATGATGACGAAAAAATGAAAACATTAATAAATATAACCACCAACAATTGTAGACCGGACGGTAGCATTGGGTAAACCTCATTGGGGAGACATTAAGCCCCAATACTTCACTACCTATGACAAGATTGGCCTGCTTCAAGACCAACTGAACATACCAATCTTGTACCATATATCGCGATATAAAAAGAAGAGAACAAATCCTAATTGACAGTTTCCTGGATAGAGAGCTAGTCTACTCCATATAAATTTCTGAGTTAGATCTCAAT
This sequence comes from Psyttalia concolor, assembly GCA_030522845.1. NCBI lineage: Eukaryota > Metazoa > Arthropoda > Insecta > Hymenoptera > Braconidae > Psyttalia > Psyttalia concolor. Next base: position 2,059 of record JAPYZM010004007.1, read on the forward strand.
GATTTTCACCAAGTTGCTAGAAAGTTCTGGTGGTTAAGTCATAATGTGAAATTTATGTCTGAACTCGAAAAAAAAATACAATAGCTGCAAAATCAATCTTCAAAATAAGTCGAGAACCTGTCGGAACAATTTCTATCACCCAAAATTTCTTCTTATTAGGTCTCACTTCTCAATATTAGAAAATAACAATAAAATGTAAGATATTAACTAAAAAGGTAAACACTTAACGTCTCCATATTCCCTTCAGCCGGAGAGTATTGTAACAGATATCCAGCGACTCGTTACGCGCTTTCTTTTACATACATAAGTTATACTCGTCATTTTTTTTTATTTCTTTTTTTTATAGTTCCGGGTTCGCATCCCGGTCTGGACGATTTATTTTTTAGTAAAAATTTCTCATTCCACATCCCATCCATGGTCCAACCTTCAACATTTAGAGAAATTATGATTTTCAGATCCATATGATCATAATAATTCGATTCACTTGTGGATTTTCTACAATGAGCTTGAGAATTGAAGGAAATATTAACTACTCCCTTGAAGTACAGTTCATAAGATTAATGATTTTAACACTATTGCTTGCTTTTCAAAAAATTACACTCAATAAATATTAATCAAACTTAATAAATCTTTGAAGTTACATTTTTCCTAATTTTCCATTCACCTAAAACAAAATGAAAAGCCCAATTTCGTCCAGTCCCTAAGACTCAAATTCAAAATATTGGTAACCATCTGGCTCAACTATCTGCCACCGTACACTGTCTCTCAATTTGCTATGTCAGCCGAGCGGAGCACTCTTAAAATTATTGGCGAATTTCTAACAGAATGTAACCTTAAGATATAAACCATGTAAAATAAACTGTACACTGTGAGTGCAAATAGCCTACCCGGCTGAGCACTATAATAATAATAATAATAATAATAATAATATAAAAAAACCATCTGAACTCCTCAAGCGAAATAGAATAAACTCTTATTGTAGGAATAAAACCATTAGAGTCTGGGTTGTTGAGATGACGAAAGTTGATCAGCAACTGGTGGCCGAAAAATCCTCGGAATCAAACGAGCCAATTCCCCGAAGATTTCGCGGTGAATGTGGATAGTCATTCCGGTGTCTCCAATCCCTCCGAGGAAACTCTATACCCCAGCATACCGTTGCCCATGGCGCCCCTATCTTTTATAATCCCAACAGCAGTTTCTGAAAATCTCACATTTTGATCTTCATCCTCATCTTCTCTCTACTTCTCTCGTCTGAACCTCCAACAAACACGCGTACGAGGCGCTACGTTTACATAAACATAAACACGATATACTTGGGGAACTGGAACGCTGATGGTATAATGGGGCGAGGGGGAGGCCGGGGAAAAAAAGGAAATAACACACGTTTGGACTTGAGTTCTTGGATGTGGGATGGTAGTGGCTCGCGACAGTAGCATCGCGAGCTCGGATAACCACAGAGGCGACACGACCCTAAACTGCCCCTCACGTTCGGCTGTACGAGCTACCGAATTTTCAGGAAATCAAGATACGAATTTTCAGGCTAATTCGGAGATTTCAGGAATTTTGTTGGCATTTTTGGCGATTTTTTTTGCATAAAATGTTGCATTGTTACAGTTCGTCATACACTGTCCAAAATTTTTTCTTCAAAATTCGTCTGCCTTTATCAGAAATGTGTGTCTAGCTTTACTGTTAATTAAATTTTCTTCTTTAAAAATTAAACAATGTTGTTATATTAAAAAATCAATTTCAATTATTTCAAGGAAGTCAATAGGCAGTCGGCACGAAATTAATAACAAACGAAATTAGAACCCAGCAAGCCACAAATAACAATCCCACGGTGATTCATTCAAGGGTTCCTGAACCTCATTTATGTCAGTCAAGTAGACGTATCCTTATCGGTCGTGACATACGCAATATTATTGAAACTCCGCGAATAAGGAGTTGCTTCAAGACAAAATATTGCAAAATTTACTTTTATCAAATGAATCAACGATTCGCTCCAAAGGAATCAATCAATTATTGAATGTCGCAGACGAACCTTTTACAAATGAATCAACAATTGTAAAATAAATCCAAAGAGTCGTATGCAAAACTATAATTGCTCATTTTATTTTGTGAAAACAGTTGCAACAGATGAGTACATAAAAATGATTGTGCCTCCTAATTAAACTCAAATCAATGTTCACAGAGGTGGAAATGAATGAACAACCCAAGTAAATATCAGTAGGATAGTCCGGGGGCAAACACAAATACTCGAATTACCACAGTCGACTAGAATCGAAACATCTGCCCTCCCTTTTCATAGCCAACATGGCGGAATGATCGCAGCGCATCAAGCAGTAGTTTACCCACGGATTTGCGGTTCTTTTTACCTCTCCATCCTCCCGAGAAACAACTTCTTTCATTTCTCCTAATCTCTCCCGTGTTTTTGGCAAACACGCGAGAGCCCTCGAGAAGTCGACGAGGCGTGTCATGATCCCCCGAATCGGTAAACGCTTGTTCCCTCGTTCGTAGTTCTTTTTTCCTAGTAAAACATGACTCCTCAAGATTAGGAATTTCAGAAATAAAAAAAAGGTATCTGCCGGGCTTATCTACATCCAATATCTCAGGAGTTAATCCTCGATAGTTATCACTGGTCTCTCATCTCCTCTTTTTCTCCTTCTCTTAAAATTCTTTATCAAACATCTCATCTTGTTTCTCATCGTCTCCTACACTTTCAGTGTCAAATCGTCGCAGATCGATTTACACTTGGGGGCCCACCTTTCGTTCCCTTAATGTCCAACGAATAACAAGAAAATTATCCACTCGAGAACTCACTGAGAATGAGTGGCGGTGGCAGGAGGTGGAACCGATGAACCATTCTACCAATTCGATTCCACTTTTTTTTTTCTTCTTCTTCCATCGCATTCTCTCTTCCGGATAAAGAGGAGGATCACGGAAAAGTGAGAAGGTGTGCATCACTAGAAGTGGCAGGGAGGGGAAGTTTTTCTATCCTCAATAACAATGTATAGTGTGGGGAATGGTGTCCTAGGCCTACTCGGAAATACAATAGACGCGAAAAATCATCCATTATAGTTGGGACCGTAGGCCTGCAGGACCCGTTGCACGGGACTTGACAATGGCGTACGCCCATATATCACTCGTTTCAATGTATTTTTTTTCTCTCCTTTTTCTCTAAAAACTGCGGCTCAGTGAGCTTCCTTCCTGAAAGTGGACCAAAGATTTGAAAAATCTTTTTCAGTAGTGACTCCTTCCTGATAAATTGTAGGCTTGCTATTCTATATTCATGGAATTGAAGAGGCAAAATTGCAGAGAAATAGGTGTACTCGGAAATGTTTTTCTCTCCATCATTATTTTTCTTTTCAGAAAAGAGGAACTTTTTGAAAGTTACCTCTGAATTTTTGTAAAAAATATTTTACAACTAATAGATTTTGTATATGTATTTTTTTCATTTTTTTTTTTGCCTGAAATTGGCTTTCCATTTGATGAAAAAATGTATAAAGTCCGTTAATCATTCCAACAACGAATTTTTAACAAATGCGTTGCCCTCCGCACGGACAGAATCTGTTGTCTCACGATATTCATCTCATTACAAATCCATTCTCATTTGTGATATAATTTTTCTTCTCATTATATACCCTCCGAATTCACACGTATATTAAAGTCATCCTCGGCTATCTCGCGGGACCCAGTGAGAGAGCAGCTTCGAAGGTGGGATCAGACAATTTCCCCTCCCCAATTCTCTCGAACCAAAACGATTATAATAACTATTTTATCCGTCCTCGGATCTGGACCATTGTGCTCCCCCATTCTGAAAGTCATAACACGATACACCGACTCGAAAAATTGTATCGGGAATAGCGCGCGCCGCTTTAATTCACTCAGTCTCACCCGTTCCTCCAATCACTTTGTCCTTCTTTCGATCTACCCCCGGGCCCTCCTCCCCCCGTCGCCCTTTCTCGTTGAGTCAAATGTTATTCGATTCGGTGTTGACTCCGAGGACTGCACGAGCCGACGGGGGAATACGAGGAGGACACTCTCGTTCGTCTGATTTTTGGGTAGGTGAGACACAAACGTGGGCAATATTTCATTGGGCCAAGAGAGAGGGGGCCCACATTGTTGCCATCTGCACACGCAACCGTACGACAGAATAGAAACGTATAGACTTTTTATTTATCTTCTATTTATTTGCCAACGCGCTACCGACTTGTCTACTCCCCTTCCTCGGAGCCTCACTCTCTCACTCTCTGTCTCTCTCTTTCTCTGGCTCAGACAGATTTAGAATGTTATTAATCGTTTTTTTTTGTGGTCTTATTGTGATGAAATTGGCACTCTCGTCTTCTCGGGTTTAACGATGGGAATGCAGAAATTGGAGGTTTGGATTATCGATATGATGGAGTGTGAAGCATTTCGAAAATTATCATGTTGCTTTTTCAGTTTGTTCGATCATTAGAAATTTGACCGTGTCGAGTCAAACAAACTTTTGTAAGACTAACGTAGTAGAGAAATGTAATATTTCCTCAGCGAATGTATGGGAATATATTCCACTCCACTTTGTCCGAAACCAGCCCGCACATTTGCAGTAAAAATTGCAATATCAGAGTTTCCAAGATCCAATCTCAATTCGTCCCGTTAACTTCATAAATATTTAAAGAATTCCTCCTGGACCAGCAAGGGATAGGGCTCTCTTTGTCAGTGTGTACCGGCGTGCGACGTCCAACTGTGCACCGTCGATTTGAATATAATCCGTGTCACGTTGACATATCGGACAAGCCATGCCGTACGCGTTTATCACACTTCTCTGTTCCTCGTGAAACGAATAACCAATTAGTTTGCAATGAATTAGTCAAACACTCTTTTTTTCCCCCTTTATTTTCCTTTGTCCAGGTCCATTTGTTTCTTTTTATCTCACTGTCGTTTTGTGCGGTAGGTTTTTTTATTTTGCCAGGAAGTGGATTCACCATTTTCTACGTTAAAAGAAGGAGATAAAAAATGGCGCAGAAGGGCGGCGGAGCGGTCGGGGTATAGTGGAAGTAAGAGGGAAAAAGTTGAAAAAAAAAAATCCGCCAAGTTTGCGCTTCCGCTTTTCGCGCCTCCGGAGAGGAGAGAGGGCACTCTTGGCAGCGGGGCTGGCGTCTGAAATATATTCTCCGTCAACTTCCGGTTGATATAAATAAAGTCACGCCACTCTTTTTTCTCCATCCCCTCTCGGCTCCTTCTTTACACTTCTTTTTCCACGAGACGCCTCTCCCTACCGCAAAGGGGGTGAGTTCCAAGGGTGGCCATTCGTGCTCAGGAGACCTTATCTCTCAATATCTTTTCCTCAGCTTTAACTTGGAGGAGACACGAAACCAACGATAGTTGCGAGGAATCATTTTTCAATGCAGAATAAAATAAAAGAGGGCAATTGGATAGATTAATTATTTGTATCTTATTTTCTGGGTCATTGTTTATTTATGACAATGATTATTTAGTCCACATGTGAAATTCAAGTTTCTTTCTCAATATTTCTAGATAGAGGAGGCATGAAAATTGGAAACAAGGAACACTTGTAACAATCACTAATAATTGTAATGCGTATTCCAGCGTGTAGTGATCTTTTGTTTCTTTCGTTACAATTCAATTGCGAGTTCAATCCTATCCTCACTTGCGCCAACTAGTAAATTCATTCGTACTTAATTGATAATTATTCAATTATGTGATACTTGTATCGACTTATCAGCAATTTTAACGACGTTAATTCATTCGCTTCGGTATTTTGTCGTGACGATAACGAGTTTCATTAATTTTTCATGGATTTCAATTCCTTTTTCTCCATGAAGCGCCCGCGAAGAATTGACTATCTTCCTATAGACTGTATTTCCCCCTTCCCCCGCATTTTTTTTGCTTTTCTGGGGAGTAATATCAGGGACAACTGATGAAATCGAGGGAATATCTGTCGCAAAAAAATGAAAAAATAATTTTTTCTATATTCCATTCTTTTGAGTTACGCAATAATTTCTAATTGGAATCATTAATTTTTTTTTGATTACAGGAGAGAAACCATTCAAGTGTGAATATTCAGGATGTGAGAGACGATTTGCAAATAGCAGCGATCGCAAGAAGCACAGTCATGTTCACACATCGGACAAGCCATACAACTGTCGAGTATCTGGATGCGACAAGTCATACACACATCCTAGCTCGTTGCGCAAACATATGAAGGTAAAAATAAATTCTCGGCTATTTTTACTGGGGATGAGGGTACCTATAGGATGGGGCATACCTATGGACGTTCGAAGAAAATTTGTTCTATTCAGTTTCGCGTTCATTAGTCAATTTAAGGCGGATGAAAAAGTTTGCAATCAAGCTCAGTAGTCATGTTACAAAAACAAGAAAGGTCAAATCCAGACATTCATTTATAATTAACGACTCAAATAGTCTTAAGCCTGGAAAAACCAGGGAGAGTTGCAGCGAGGTTTTAAGTTTTCCACAGTTCTGTCATTTTAATGTTCAATACTAATCTTTTACTCGAATTCATCAGGAGTTTCCGAAATGAATTCCATAAACTACGATCGTCGGTCTCTATAAAAATATTTCAAATAATACGTGAGTAGTTTTAACGCACGACCGAGCGTGGAATATTAATAGAAAATTACATCTGTGAATTCCCGTTTCGGGTGGTAGAGGAGAAATAGAGAAGAATGAAAATAATATAGGGTTGAAGGAGGGCCTGACCCAACTGACTCCTGGAGATACGTGGAAGATAAGGGGTCTCCCCTACTCGAGAGCCGTGGATTCGCGGAAGCCAGTCGTCGAGATTTGCCAGCTGAATTATGAAGAAGAGACGACAAAATAAAGAATTGAGAAACAAATGCCAGAGGCCTCTCGTCACATCTTCATCCGCTTAATTAAAATATTTTTATTAACTTCATTGTTCCATTGAGATAATGAAAATCGTTATTTTTCTTTTTTAGGTGCACGGTATGACTCTGGGGGAGGGAAAGTTGGGGGGTGGATACGAGAGCGAGGGTGAGGAGAGCAGCAGCAGTGGTGGAAGTTTATCGGTGACTGGACATACCGAGTCACCCCAGCCACCGTCTGTAGTACCAACCGTAACCCCAGCCAACCCAACGACAAACAACCATCCCTCGTCGAGGGGGCCAGAGTTAACGGAGTGGTATGTCTGCCAACCACCGACTGTTGGACCCCAGCACAGCCCATTGCCCGGCCCACCACCACCCCATCACCTAGGACACCACTTCAATCACACCCTTATGCATCATCAAGCGACGGCATACTGAGCTAACTTGTTTTCCAATGCCCCAAACTGAATGAAAAAATGTTTTTCTGAATATTACGTCCCGCACGGAAAAAAATATATGCGAAAATATATGTCACATATATCCTAACCATACCACATATAATTCGGCCAAAAATGTGTCTTCAACATCTAACTGAATTCTATTGGATTTGCTATATGAAATTATATTGAAATTATATATTTTCATATATGTGAGATAGATGTGAATTATTTTTTGTAAATATGGCTCATATTTCTTGGAAATATAGACATATATGTGACCATATATTTCTGATATATGTACATTATTTTCTGTTTAGATGATACATATATTCTGTGATACGAAAAATATATAATCCACTGTATATCATACATATATGTCGATATATACGTTAAAATATGTAACATATATTTTGAATTGTATTTATTTTATTTAAAGCTGCCAAATATAGCCGATTAGGCTTTCTACATTTTTAATTATCTGCTGATATTAGGATTTTTTTTAATGAGTTGAAAATAATTAATTGATTATAAGAACACTGTATATATTATAATATAAACTATATGAACAATATAAAATCTCCTTTAGATTGCGATTTCGTTACACTATACGTAGTTCCAAGAAAATCTTTTCAAAATAATCTATTTTGGCCAATCGTCATCGCCCCCGTCTCCAGCAGAGAAATCTCCATCTGAGTCGACCCTTTGAGGATTAGGCTTCGTACTTTCCTTTGCTGAAGCCCGCTGCTCCAATTGCCAGGAATAATTAGTTAGTTCTCTTAAGAA
>JAPYZM010004008.1:0-24359 GCA_030522845.1 Psyttalia concolor
TAACTTTTCGGTGACTCTCCGCTTCGCGTCGAGTGACTGAAAAGCGCTTTTCCGACACATTGAGATGAAAAATATTGTTCGTAACACGTGAAAAAAGTGATTTTTGACTCGTGGAATTATATCACTCACCTTCGACTCGTGATATAAATCTCCCACTCGCCAAAAACCATTTTTTTTCACTTGTTACGAAATATACTATTTCATCTGAATGTGTCGAAAAAGCACTTTTCGGTCCCTCGACGCAAAGCAGAGAGTGACTGAAAAGTTACTTTTCCGACACAGCGTGATGAAAAATATTTTTCATCTCAATGCGCCGGAAAAGCACTTTTCCGACACAGCGTGATGAAATAGTATATTGTGCAACTAGTGCGTAAAGTAGCACTTTTTCGAACGAGTTGTGCATCACTGGCACGAGTGGCCGGTGAAGCCGGCCACGAGTGCTAGGCCATCACACGAAGCGAAAAAGGCGATACGCACATTAGTTTTTGCACACGTAATTTTTTGAAATACCTGCAAAAATTCGCTTTGAGGGGAGGTTTGAGGGCAAAGCGGTTTTTTTGTGTGCGGAGTGCGGAAAAGTCAAGATCGTGTGTGAAGTGAAATTCGAGTGCGTACAGCGAAGCTTTACGCACGAGTTTCACTCTACGCACGATTTCTGACTTTTACGCACACTGTGCGGAAAAGTACCACTTTACGCACGAAAACCGGTTCCCGAAAAGTGAACTTTTTGGGCAGGTATTGCAAAAATCCGGTTTCCAGATACGTGAATAATTATTTTTAGTTTTTTGGGCAAGCAATTCAATTTATGTAATTTTCGTGAAAATTATGAGAATCGGTTTGGAACTGTAGAGAAATTATGGAGAGAAAATGTTGAAAAGAGAGAAATTATTGTTAAATATAGTTTCTAAAATTCTTCTCCGGCGATCGATTGACAAATTAATTTTTTTAGCTGAAGGAGTTTTATCTAATATCACAGAAATCAATTAAATTCAATTCAGAATTGAATGGAAATTAGTTGCTAAAAACATAAAGATTTATTACTCGAAATGTAAAGTGCTATATTCTAACAATTTACGGATCTCACCAAATTATCGCATGTCTCGAAATAATTCGATGAATTTCTAAAATTACGTGACAATAATTAACACAAAAGTTGAGCTCACAACAGTTTCCGATCACCCCGAGTATACCTGCGTGTTGTATGCAGGCGGTAGTTGGAGCGAAATTAATTAAAATATTTCGCTTGGTTGAGGCACCAGATCCACAGGCCATCCAGCATTTCTAGTTGAAATCTGAAATGTTTCAATTTTCCCTCACCTCGTAAATTGATTCAAATTCATGCCAACATTAATTTCCACTCCTGTTCCGTCTTTCCTTCTCTTTTCTAATCACTCGCGCATAAAGTTTATCGGGAGAGGTACAACCGCATTGCAACTGAGAGGTGCACCGAAAAATAAATATGTACATCAAAATCAGAGTTCAACCTCCCACTACGCCCTGATTGAACCATCATTAAATGCTGTTTAAAAATATAATTTTCCAGAACTGGGCCGACATTGAGCCGATATTGAACCGACATTGTGCCAAGGGAACGCCGACATTCAACCAATTTTCATATTTTTCTTTTAATTTCAAAAAATTATGATCTCTTCCATTCTAAAAATATTTTTCAGTGTTTTTTTATGTTTGTTTACAAACGCACTGCTCACACTTAACTTCTAATCTCTTTAAAAAAAAATGTTAAAACATATTTACTAGACAATATTACACAACACAAAACTGCACTTCACCATCTTCCCTGAAATAATCAAGAAAAAGTTCCACTTGTCTCACAATTTTGCATAAATTAATTTGCAAAGGCCTCACGATACTCTAAAAAATTAATACAGCAATTTCGTTATTCATGAAGCCAGTAAATTCTCGACGAAAAACGTTTATAACTAAATCATCTGAAGAATACATTGACCCTGGGCAATTAAAAAAAAAAGAAGATCCACAATCAGAGTTTGTGCATTCGCATATAAATGCATCTCGAGTTCTCCAATTAATTCATTCGGATTGTGTACGTGTGCGGGGACCCACGCATTTTCCTGTTTACGAGTAGAGGCCGTCTCCCCGATTATATTATTTTTGCGAATGCTGAAGACGAAAAGAGAAGAGTGGAAGAGTAAACGACTGCGGTCGGAAGGATGATACGCGAATTTTTTAGCCGGGATTAAAGCTTGAAGAGGGAAAAGGAGGAGGTTTTTCATACAGACCAGGGTTTTCATTCGTTTTACCAAGGGTAATTAAGTCGTCACACATCGTAGACTCACGGTTTAACGTTCTCGGTCGCCTTAATTGCATGTAAAACTATTTTTGAATATATTTAATGTCGCTGAGACCATTCACAACGTCTTTAATTATTATGTATAATAATCGTGCACATTTTCTTTCATTGATTTATGTTATTGTGATTGTTCTTAATTATCGTAGTTGAATTCGGCATAACCGATGAATTTCGATGTTTTTAGTATCCAAATTTTGCAGATAAATCGTGTGAAAATTGACCTTTCGCAATTTTCTAAATTATTATTCAAAATAAGATTGCATATTTTTCTTCATTTATTTATGTTATTGGGATCTTTATTAGTTAACGTGGCTCAACTGCCAACAGCGATTCAGACAATATTGTCAGTCTACAAATTTTATAAGTAAATTGTGTAAGAAAATTTGAAATAAAATGTTAACTAATCATCATCCAAACTACATTTGACAATTTGTTAATATTTTTTTTCAGAATTGCGTCTTCCAAATAAATTATTATATGTATAGAAGAAATGGCTCGTCCTTTTCGAACATTTTAATGTAAAAATTTTGTATTTATAATTTTTACTGCAATACGTGATTTTTTTAGCCGAGATTGAAGCTGTAATCAAAGCAAACCGAGCATATGATTTTTAAATTGACTAAACATTTTTTTTATCACACTGTGTCGGAATTGTATATTTCGTAACAAGTGAAAAAAAAATGGTTTTTGACGAGTGATATAATCCCACGAGCCAAAAACCACTTTTTTCACGTGTTACGAACAATATTTTTCATCTCAATGTGTCGAAAAAGTACTTTACAGTCGCTCGACGCAAAGCGGCGAGTGACTGAAAAGTTACTTTTCCGACACAGCGTGACGAAAAAGTACTTTTCAGTCACTCGACGCGAAGCGGAGAGTGATAGCGTGATGAAATAGTATATTTCGTAACAAGTGAAAACAATGGTTTCTGGCGAGTGGGAGGTTCGCCTTCGGCTCGTGATATAATCCCACGAGTCAAAAACGACTTTTTTCACGTGTTACGAAATACACTATTTCATCTCAATGTGTCGAAAAAGCACTTTTCAGTCACTCGACGCCAAACGCAGAGTGACTGAAAAGTTACTTTCCCGACACAGCGTGATGAAAAATATTTTTCATCTGAATATGTCGAAAAAGCACTTTTCAGACACAGCGTGATGAAAATAATATATTTTTCATCACGCTGTATCGGAAAAGTAACTTTTCCGTCACTGAAAAGTACTTTTTCGACACATTGAGATGAAAAATTATGTTCGTAACTCGTGAAAAAAGTGGTTTTTGACTCGTGGGATTATATCACTCGCCTTCGCTATAAACCCCCCACTCGCCAAAAACCATTTTTTTTCACTTGTTACGAAATATACTATTTCACCTAGGGAGGAAAAGTAGACAAGTCGTCCTCACGTGCGAAATTACGACTCGAGCCGAAGACGAGGGTTGTAAGCACGTGTGGAATGCTTGTCCGATTTTGCTCCCGAGGGTTGAATACGATTTTTCTGCCGAAATCGCTAGAATGCTCATTTTCGGTCCATGTAGGCAGAAAAGTTACTTTTCAGTCACTCGACGCGAAGTGCAGCTTTTTTCGACACAATGAGATGAAAAATTTTGTTCGCAACTCGTGAAAAAAATGGTTTCTGACTCGTGAGATTATATCGCTCGGCTTCGGCTCGTGATATAAACCTCCCACTCACCAAAAACCCTTTTTTTCACTTGTTACGAAATATACTATTTCTCAATTTTATATACTCAACGCAAAACAAATCATATTAATTCGTACAAAAGTAATTCTTTTATTGCTTTCATGCACAACATTAATCTACAAAAAAACATCATCTTCCCTGAAATAAGACTTTGGTAACATGAATTAAAATTAATGAATCACAAGAGTCTCCTCAAAAATCCTATGAATTTTCCTTCGGAGAATGACTGGGGTTCTACCCACACATGCTTTCCATCCACTTTTTCGAAACACTGTTTCTTCAGGATGTCAAAGTAGAGAGTTCCAATGGTCTTACTCGGAAAGTTTTTGTTATCCTTGAGACAGCGATGGAACTCACGGTCGCACTCGCAGCTGAGGCTAATCATTTATTTCAATGGGAATTAGGTTGATTAAGTTATCAATTGTGCTTTATAATTGAAAAGAATTCTGAGAGATAAAAGGGAGAAAACAGTAAGTTTTACTTGCCTGGTGGAGGAGGAGGGATTAGTGAGACCGTGACGGGTCTCCTTCGGCTTCATGATGTCTGGGCAATTGTCATGGGCACGGCAGCATGCGTCAGTGCGATTGTAGGCCCCAAGGTCATCAAAACTTTTGGCGATTGAACCTCTGCCGCACCATTTCGTGCCTAATTAATTTTGATGCATTCTTAGTTTTACTAAAAATTACTGCTTTAATTTTCTTACGCGAAGAAGAATAAAAATAATTACGGAATACAATTATTTCAATTTCAAAATTATAATTCCTTAAATGTTCTTAATTTTATTTTTGTTAATATTAAAAAAAATTGTTTTTTTCAAAATATATCCACAAAGCCTATTTAGCATAGAAATAGTGACATTAAATAGATTTGAAGAAGGCAAAAATAATAAGGAAAATAAAAATATAAAAATACTTTTCATTGAATCACAAAAAAATGTGTCCCATTTTTTTTTCTTCGTTTTGTAAGAAAACAGACTAAATTAAACTGAAGCTTAAAATAATTCTATGAAAATCGATGCATAAAAACGCGAGGGAAAATTAATTAATAGTTGATTGACGGCCTTGATTACCCTACGCGGTGTTCCGACTTTCCGAATAGAGTGAATTTAATGAAAAATTTTATTGAAGCTCGTCGAGATTCTCGATATTATTTTTCATCGCAAATTTTTCTCTCGACTTTCTTGGAATGAAACTGTTATTTCAATCACTCCTACATTTTTCATCCACCTGTATTCCTCTTTCACAAATCAGGTTCTGTACTTTTTATTTACGACATGAGAGGGGAATTCATGGAATGAAGTTCCTGAGAGAGAGACGAACGGGAATTTCGCGAAATGAGATCTAGCGCAGGTGCGGTTTTTGATATGTGTTTTTGAATTGAAGAAAAAAATAGAAAAGTTTCTGTGCTAATTTGCAGCAAAGATAATATATAACTGTGAAAAGACTTTTACAAAATATTCCAATCTCCTGGTATTTTCAAAAACTTGAATTAGACGCGCGCCTTGACACATTATTCGGATTGACCATTCAGATTTATTTCTTTATTTTATATTTTATCGGTTTTTTTTTATAGAAAAGTTCCAAAATTTATCATTTATTTTAGAGATAAACACAAAAGATTATATTTTTTTACAGGAGATTAGAATTTAAAATTTAATTTTCAATCTGATTTGGATTCTGTATCAGAGTCGGCTCATTTTCCATCGATATAGGCTATTGGCAATTTTGTAAAATGATTTATCGAACCGTTTTTACAGTTTTTCAGAAAATCGTAAAATTAACAAAAAAGGGATGAAATAGTACATTTCACGCTCGAGCCTTGAAAACAGATCATCGTCTTCCACGTGCAAAATTACCTTCCGAGCCGAAGGCGAGGATGGCAAGCACGTGGGGGAGGGTGATGTGTCTTCCATGGCGAGGCTTGGATATTATTTTTCAGGTTCCGCGCACGAAAAAGTAATTTCAGAAACTTACAAATAGTCCATATGAATGGGAAATGAGCGCAGCTTTCGAATGGAATAAACCCCGAGGCGATAGGATCAATCGTTTTTGAGATATCGCCGAAAATGTGTTCAGCCAGGCGAAAATCACTGAAGTCGGAGGGCCCCAGAGATCAAAAAATCAAAACTCCAAAAAATCACTAAACATGAAATCTGATAGGCTATATCGATCGGAAATTTCTTCAGTTTTCCAAATCCGTGCGAATTTTGGAGGTACGCCTGATAGTTTTCGAGATATCGGCAGTTTTGGGCCAAAAACTTCTAAAAAGGGCCCTAAAAGTCGCTAAACGACTTGAAATACCCTGGAAGTGATGCCAAAAGGGCCCAAAAATGAAAGTAAAAACCCCTAAATCCCCCTCAGCCTTCAGAAATCCTCAAAAACGACTCTAACGTGCTAAAAACTCGAAAAAACCCAAAAAATTCCAAAAAACGCCGGAAAGGGCTGCCCAGAGCACACTTTCCTCCAACGAAAAACAGGATTCGGGCACTCCGGTCGGCCAGCTGGCCAGCCAGTCAGCCGTCTGACCTGGCAGGCCGAAATGCCGAAACATTAAATCAATTTATCTGAAAATCTCGGCTGTGGCTTCGAACTTATTCTCATTTTTAAGTCAATTCTATTCGAATTAAAGATTGGGAAGGGATCGACGAAAACTGGCTAAACTAGTAGCAAAAATAGAAAAACTAGAAACATTTTAGAATTTCCCTGCTATTCCAAAAGATTTACCCACTGAGAAAAAAACGTAACCCTACTCATCAAATATTCTTCAAATTACTAAAGAAAGACATGTACAAACAAAATCTGGATTTAAATTCTGGTCCGAAGCCAATATGAGTGGCAAAATTCCATTTTTTTTCAATGTAAACATTAATCTGGACGTGGAATGACTTCATTCACTTCTCCTGTGCTTTAAAATTTTTTAAATATTTTAGTATAATTACCTGGTACAATTACGGTATATCCTCTATTCCTCAGCTCCACAAAGTACGGATCATTGTACATGTCGTCAGTGAACCAGCCCTCGTTCAAATCGAACTGATCATCCTCGAACTGTGCGTTACCACCGGCAAAAATGGCCAAGATTGTAATGAAAAATGCCACTCTCCTCATGTTTGCAAACAACAATCCGTAAGCAGTACGTTTCGATCAGCAACTGCCTGTGTTATGCCCGACGCCTCTCCTTTATGAGTGAGATACTTGTGGGCTTGTCGACCGGGACATTCGCTCATTCACGCCTGAATATTTGATAAACACAAACCGCGGAGATTAAGCTGCTCGAGGAAAACATTAATGAGGTAATTAATGTTAATCAAGTTTCCAGCAATCATTTCCTATTTATTCTAACTTTTTTTAAGGTCATCAATGACTCGATAAAAATCACTGCGAAGCGCGCAGCGAAAAAAAAAGTTTTTATACTAGGCAATTTGGTTTTTGCAGAAAAATATTTTCTGGTCAATTTTTAAAGTCGTAAAATTTACTAGATCATTCCGCTCTCACAGTGAGAGACACGCGGAGAACAATGGCCTTGGACAGGATGACAGTCTCTTGTCTAGAAAAATCGTGAAAACATGTCACGAAGATTTGAAGTTGATTTGGATTAGATCAATAAGTGACAATTAATGATTCATTGTTTTTCTACAATTTACATACTTCAACCAGATTCGCTAATTTCGAGCAAATGGTTAATGACAATACGATAAATAAATCCGATTGATAAATCAATTTTCACGATCTCACTAAATAAAGTCCTCGACCTCGCAATGAACCAATCATAAAATCTACAAATAAATTCGGATAAGAAAATCGAATCGATAATCGACAGATTTTTGACAACAGAAATCATGCGTAACATTTTCATTTGCAGGTTGAGTTAATCAAATGAGTGTTACAGACGCGATTACTTTGACACGAATTAACCAGACCAAATTTATTGAGAAAGAGGATCGGAAATCATTTGTAGTCACGGTCGGTGTTATCATACAATTAATTATTAATCATTTGGGATCGTTCTGCCAGGGGTAAAACACTGAAGTGTACCGATGCGAGGAATAATATCCCCGATGTTAACAATAATAAAGATATTTTTTGCAATACCTGCCCAAAAAGTGCACTTTTCGGTATCGGTTTTCGTGCGTAAAGTGGTACTTTTCCGCACAGTGTGCGTAAAAGTTAGAAATCGTGCGTAAAGTGAAACACGTGCGTAAAGCTTCGAATTAAAATTTATATTAATACATTAATGATTACTGGGAAAAAATGCCACTTACATTTCTGGTCTAATTTATTACCATTAATTAGTTTTTCATCACATAATTTTTTTGCCATTATTTTTCGTTATTTTTTCATAATTATCGCATAATGATAATGAGACTTGTTTCATTTTAATATTAAGGATCAAAATTGTGGCGAATAATGCACGTTTTGGATAGCTATTATTAATTATTATCGAATTGGAATTTAATTGTATCGGATCATTAAATTTATGAAGAGACTGATTTTTCCTGAGAACAAAAGTCCGATTAAACTTGCCTAAATATTCAAACATGTACTTACCAATTTTATGAATATAACAATCATATAATCATATTTAATTTATGATTTGCTTAATATTTTGAATTACCAAAATACTAATATTTTCCATTCTATTTTCAATGTTGTACAACTTAGCCAATGGACCAATTTCCTGCAACGAGACAAATAAACGTACTCGCAGCTGATCAAATTTTGCGGTCGATATGTCTCATAATCATTACGGTAAATTCAAAAATTTCCAAAATAGCACGAAGCGTTGAATCAATAGATCATGTTTTATTAACATTAATTCAATATTGATCACCAAAATAATTTCTGGAACCTTTTCCAATTCCATTACACATACGCAAAAAAAACTCGATTGACTTTTCCGGTTTTGAATGACAAAAAATACTTCAAATACTCATTGCATCAAATATTTATGGCAAATTCAGGAATTCTTGTGTTGTTATTGGCTGCTCGTGACGTCTTAAAATCACCATTGAATCATGCAGCAGATGTGTTTAATCGTCGTTTATCGGCCTATATTCAACGAGAGATAAAGGAATGTGTACAATTGTATTTAGACTTTATCCGAACATTCTTCCGGCCCACTTGAGGAATCTGTTATTCGAGAATCTCCTGCTTTTTGTCAGAACGAATTTTTGGCTATTTTCTTCTGATGGCTTGAAGCACTTGTTCTTGACAATGTCGAAGTACAAAGTGCCGACGATCTTGCTCGTTCTCGTTCGTGTGCCCTTGAGGCAGTTAAAAAAGTTGTCGTCACAGTGACAGCTCAATCTGAGGAAATAAAACATTCATAATTACAGTAATCGGAAATAAGTGGTGAATTTGAGGGACGAGTGCATGTTTAAATATTTTCCGGGGAAAAAAAAATTACATTCATCGCTCGAATAATTAACACAGCGCCCAATAACTTTGGCAGGAGCTGATGAGCACTTAGAATACGAAAAATCACTCGAAGGTAATAATGGGTTATTCTTCTAGATTAACACAAACTGTAGCCCCATCACTGATCCACATTCAAATTTTTCTTTTCGCCATTTATCACTCAATGCCGATTGCGACTGACGAACACAACAAAACCCCGGGAATTCAGTCTCATTAAGCATACCTTTCCACTCGATATCACGCTAATCAAAGAGGTAGACTGAGGAACCACAACCAAACAGACCATAAAATCTGCTTTCTCCAAATAAAAATAAAAGTATATAAATAGAAGTATATCTGTGAGTTATTTCAGCTGGACCATTCGAACATACAAAAAAAAATCTTATACCAGATTTTATGAGAATAAAGTATGTTATTGCAAACATTAAAAGGGAAAAAGTTGTAAAAAAAGGTTTTCTCTTAAAGCTTATTATAAAAAAATTTTACTTGTGAAAACATGGAATTAAAACAATTTTATGAACCAAGTTTTTTTGAGGTAAAATATAGAGACGTGCTCCCTGAGGCACATGGAGAGAGGACGTCGTTTTACATATAAAAAAAATTAGAGGCAAATGTTGTCCATTGAGTAGAAAATTTCTTTGGATGTTCCAGATTTTGAAACATGGAACAACCCAGTAGTTTATCATTGATTCGATTAATCCGACCCGGTAACGATTGAATTTTTTGTGTGACGTACAGAGAAAAATCTAAGCATGACTTACACTTTCGAAAGCGTAACTTGTGGTTAGAGTTCTCAGGAAATTCGTCCACCCAATAAATTGTCCAAAATTTTTCTTGCAGAAAATATTAAAATTTTAGTATTAAAAAAAATAACAATAGGCTAAATTAAAAATGATTAAACAATTATTATTTGTATAATTGTTAAGTTAACGTTTGAATAGTTCGCATAGTTCAATGGATTTCGTCATAAGTTCGATGACCTTACAATTCAATTGAAATATACACCCAGAAAAATATATAAACCGAGCGAGGCGAGTTTTGAATCGCGTTTTATCGCTTACCGGCACAAAACAATTTTTCATATGGAGCCTTTGAATTAAAAAATAAACAATCGTGAAATTATTCTGTAGAATCGGTGGAAAATTCATTCAATTATTTAGAGAATAGCTGTTTCTACAATTTATTTTTTTTTTTTCATTTTTTATGGAGAGATATTGTAATTTATTACGTACAGTGTTATCGTTCCATTGTTATGTATCCCGTGGTTCGCCTCTCCTTTTCTGATTTTATCTGGGCATCGGTCATGATCACGGCAACACCTATCGGTTGTTTTGAATTTCCCGAAGTCATTGTCGTGCTTTGCTTTGTTACCTTGACCACACCACTTAGTACCTTGAAGTGTTAAAGAATTGAAATTAAATAAATACATATATTTATGTATTCAACTGCTCGAGAGAAGTTCAAAATCCTATACACGGAGAAAAATTTTCACGAAAAAGTACGGAACTAGTCACGCAATTGTGGGATGAAAAACCATTTCAGTTATTTTTATCTAAAGTTCTGGGAAAAAATGAGGTACGACCAATAAATTTTGTCACTTGTTCTGGAAAATTTACGTGACAGTCACAAACCAGTAAAACCTACAGAGTTGTAAGTAAAAACTACGTAAAGAAACGTAAAATTTACTCAAATTCAATACGATGTCAATTTATATATTTTCTTTTTTAGCCCGTGAGCGGTCGCGCTATGAGATTTTGTCTCGCGCTTTCCTTCACGGTATAGAAAACTTGACCGAAGACTCAATATTTTTGGCGAAAATTCTTCTATACCCCTAGTAATTATCCCGCTTACCTCTGAAATCGGTCCGAATGGCCTAACATTGGTAATTAATTTTTTTAAAAATGATCAATCTCCGTCACAAAATGTGAGAGATTCTCTCACTGCGCGCCCAAAGGCAGTTGGCGAGGAGAGCGCTTCGGGTGAGCTCGATCGCGGCCGATAAAGGCCGAAGAACTGAACGGAGGTGGGCCGGGTTGGAGAAAAGCGGAAATCTGCTCGCATTGTTGTACACATAATGTAAATAATATATAAATATAATTACTTATAAGTACGATGAAATATCGTTTCATCGAATGCGCGGGTAGCCGTGAGAGTTTCTCTCATCGCGCGTGTAAGCATTGCTGGCAAGTGGGCGCGACCACTGACGGGTTAATAATTTAAAAAAATTTTTGATGTTCTGATATATGTTGGAATTTAATTGGTGTTCAATTTATGCTGCCCTCTAAGTCCACAACATTTCTGTTATTTTATTTTGTTGTTTCTTTATTTTCCAGTATGAGGAGATGGTAAGACAGCGACACCATAATCAGGCAAATTTCAGCTGAATAAATAAGAAAACGAGGAAACGATGAATTGAAAAAAAAATGCAAAGTGAGTTCCTCGAACATTCCGATAAACACACCGCAAGAATAACCACGCGAAATCTGCTTGTTCTGCTTGAATCATTTACTTACCGGGATAGATAACGCCCCACGACCTTTCCTTCGTTCCATTAGTCGCGGGCGATACCGCAGTCGTTTCATGAATCTCAAACGTCGTTTCTCGAGTCTCAAGGTCACCAAACTCATTTTCACCTATTACGCAGGCCAAGCCAATCAGGAAAATGACAATCAGTGAATTGTTCATTTTTGGTGGGCTGTAAACGGAAGAGGAATATCCGTGATTCTTAACAGCAGCAATGATAATTCGTTACATTAGATCAATTATTCAAATCGTCCAACGAAACTTGTTTTTCATTCGTTTCCGTTGACCGCGCTCTAAGCTATTTTGCTAATATTAGGAAAAATACATTTACGTATTCATTGTAAAAAATTGTTTATAAAAAATCACTTGTTTGGTTTAATTAAACAATAAAATAATGAATTGCTCGGAAAAAAACGTCAAAAATCCGGAGAAAGACTGAAACTGCGGTATATTTATCTACCTTTTCAATCTCTCAATAAAATGTTTTATCCGTCCCTAAAAATATTTCCTGATTCGTTAATTAACTGATTGTAATCCATTCCATCAGTATTTAATTTTTAAATGAAAACACTCTATATTATTTTCTGTGTAAATTTGATGAAATGTTTAAAAAAATCCACGTTTACTTTTACACAAAAACTTCCATTCTCTTTAATAATTCAATTCTTTCCAGATTTAATATGGAGAAATAATAAAACACACACAGATTTATTAAACATAAAACTGATATTTATACATGGATAAATAACTTACCTGACAAGTAGTGTGATAAATTCTGAATTTATTCTATCTTTCAGTAGAGATTTCTAGTTACAGCAGAGGCTGATGAATGCAAAATTAGTAGTGACTTCAATTACGGAAGCCCTTAGTTTAATATCATTTAGGACGTCGGAAAAAACGGAGCGAAAGATGGCAAAGTCACAGGGACTCAGGTTCTGACGTCAAAGAGAAAGATTGAGACTTCCCGACGTCAGAGGAGAAACTGAGGATATGTAACATCATCAATTCTGCAGCGAAGTGGTAAAACGAGATAAGTGCATTTCACATATTCTTCCAAAACCCGTTTTATCTCAGTAAGGAATAATGTTAGGAGAAATTATCAAAACAATTTTTTTGTTGTAAAATTGATCAGCTGTAAAAATGCTTTTGTGACATTATCTCCTAAAACTACTTCTTACTGGGATAATCCGCCTTTTATAAAGATCGGAAAAATACACTTATCTGGTTTTACCACTTCGCTACAGAAATGAAAAAAAAATTTTCTTTCGATTTTCTGACATTTTCCTGCGGTTTGGGATTTTTGTAGAAGTTTATCATATTTGGATTGCCCCCAGGGATCTTTGTGAACTGGACAACATGACCCAAAGGTTGTAGGAATGAAAAAAAATGAGAGGGCGGGAATGGCCACGGGCATGTGGAGAAAAGTAAAAATAGGGTCAAGGGTAAGATAACTATTATTGTTCCGAATTTTCGCCGACGAGCTAGTCAGAAACTTTGCTTTTATGATAACTCCCGAAATGTTACAATAATAGAAGCATGACATGTAGGAGTATATTGTACTTTACTTCTCGTCCTATGCGTACGGAAACGTAGTTTTTCGCAGTGGGAGGGATATAATCTCACGAGCCAAAATAGTATATTTCGGAACAAGTGAAAAAAAATGGTTTTTGGCGAGTGGGAGGTTTATATCACGAGCCGAAGGCGAGTGATATAATCCCACGAGTCAAAACTTTTCAGTCACTCGAAGCGAAACGGAGAGTGACGGCAAAGTTACTTTTCCGACGCGGCGTGATGAAATAGTGTATTTCTAACCCAGGGAGGGTAATTTTACTTTCCGTGGTTAGAACCCGATTTTCCGATCCGGCGCGGAGTGGGAGGGAAATGTTACTTTACTCCCGCCGGGACAGAAATGATTTTTTCGTGCTCGGCGCTGGGCGCCTCGAAATTGGCGTTTTTTAGGTCCCGCATCACGAAAAATAATATCCAAGCCTCGCCATGGAGACCATATCACCCTCCCCCACGTGCTTGCCATTCTCGCCTTCGGCTCGGAAGACAATTTTGCACGTGGGAGACGAGGATCTATTTTCAAGGCTCGGGCATGAAATGTACTATTTGCGCGTGGTAGGAAATAGTATATTTCGTAACAAGTGAAAAAAAATGGTTTTTGGCGAGTGGGAGGTTTATATCACGAGCCCAAGGCGAGTGATATAACCCCACGAGTCAAAAACCACTTTTTTCACGAGTTACGAACATACTTTTTCATCACGCTGTGTCGGAAAAGTTTCAGTCCCTCGACGCAAAGCAGAGAGTGGCTGAAAAGTTACTTTTCCGACACAGCGCGATGAAATAGTATATTTCAATACGAGTGCGACGGGGGGTAACGAGTGTGAAGTTGGTGACTCGAGACGAAGCCGAGAGAATTGAAACACCCCGTCGCATATGAATCCAAACTATATCTTTTATTCATGATGTTAAGTTCAGGCAGTGGTGAACTATGCCATTTTTGGTTTACTAGTAAACGAAAAACCTTTTCATTTAGAAGTTTCGACTTTTCGTTGACTAGTAGACGAAAAGGCACTTTTCGACACGGGCTGAACGTAGCAGCAGTGACAAAATAGTATATTTTCCATCTAAGGAGGAAAAGTAGACAAGTCTTCCTCACGTGCAAAGTTACGACCCGAGCCGAAGTGGGTATTTTTAACGAGTGAAACGAGGTTAGAAAGTTCGCTTTCGGTCTGTGTATGCAGAAAAAAAATTTCTCCCCAATGGGAGCAAAGCCAGAATTCCCTCCTACGCCGGGGAAAAAAAATCATGTTCTTACCACGGAAAGTAAAATAAAGGAGCCTCACCCACATGCTTACCACCGCCTCGCCTACGGCTCGGCTCACCAAATTCTGCGCGAGTAAAAAACCCCATAACTACAGGTCGGAAATATGTACTTTCATCACAGCATGATGACAATTTCATTTTTTTTATTTCCATTTCAAAACATATTTCTCGTTTTTAACAAGTTTTTAGAAAAACAAAACCAAAAATTTTGGTACAGGCCATAGAAATTGATGACATTAGGCAATGGCAACTCAAGCTGATGACGAGGCTTAGGCTCAAGTTACAGTCGCATTCGTCAGATACTACTCATATCTCCCCATACTATCATATTATTCCTGTGTGTTCCCATATGATTACATCGTCACCTTTGCCTCGGGTTATAAAGTCACATTCGGCAGAAAATACTTTCATCAGCTGATGACAAACGCCGAGAAATCTTCAAGTGAATTACGGTTTTAGAATAACAGTTTACATTCATTTACGTCTACGTCATTTACGAAGTGTTCAAAAATTGTATTAAGATTTTGCAATTGCAAATTATTATTCCGAAAAGGTAATTTTGCTGTCGGTTTCTCTGTGTGTAATGTACTATTTGCGAATACGTAATTGAAAAATACGTGTTTCGCAATAATTTAGTGTACGTGAAGCGCTTGTTTTAACACCACTAAAGCAACCCCTGCATTTTGCGCGGGCGTGCGAAAAAGTCCTCGTTTCCACACATCTACCGTAATACACCATGTTAACATAGGAAAAATAATTCTGTCTATCAATTAAAAAATATTACAAAATTAAGTGGAGCACGGATAGCAATTCGAAAAGGAAAAACATCCAATTCGCTCAAGAAGAGAGAAAATTCAACCAACTAAGATTAATAAAAACAATATTATTCGTAAAAACAAATAAAACTGAGGATTAAGTCATTCGAAATGATCACAAGCATCGAGGGAACGTGAACGAAACAACAAATGATCCACGTGATTACGTGAGAAACAGGTTCTCAGTAAATAATTAAAAGTGTCTGGTTCCTCTTACACCTCGCGAAATCAGTAAAATTAAAAAAAAATCAATAAAAAAAACACAAAAATGAACTTTTGCGAACGGTACTCACCTGTTAGGAATGTTCAGGTCGTCCAAACGTCCGTCAACTGCTCATGAATTCTCTCTAGTCATATAAAATCAAATTGACAAAAAGCCCGAGTGAGATTGAATTGGTGCGGTCTTGCGTGAATGACGAGAGAAATGACGGGAAGCTCCCTCTCTAGGAGAACTTCCCAAGAGGTTCCTGTGTGCAGATTAAATCTTAAGCTGCTGGTAAAACAGCCCATGGCTGCCGCAACGAGAATTCAGGCTCGCTTGTTGTAATTTTGTAGTGGAAGTGAAGATTAGACGTCAATTAAAAATGTCGTTGGCTTACGGAATGTGCGAGTCGCCGGGGTGCAAGGCTGCTGCCAGTCTCCAGTGTCCAACATGCCTGAAAATCGGCATTCAGGGGTCTTATTTCTGCAGTCAGGTGAGCGGGGGGATTTTAGGTTAGGATTTGTCCGGGGAGTGATCGAAAAGAGCGAACTTTTCTAACGTCTTTTAGTATTGCATTAATTACTCAGCGTAATAGTCATATCCTTCAACTTGTTTATGTCTCTTTATTTACATTGTCATGTAGGTACTCCAAGATCATCAACTCAATCCCATCGTCACAAGTAATTTTTTTTCTTCGAAATTGTAGGTTTATATAAGAAAGTCTTTTATGAGAATTTATCTAATTTAATTCTTAGATTCTTCGGATGTCCATATTTAAGCTTTGGAGATTATTAGAAATCAATTAGTTTCAAGTTAATCAATCTCTTGTTCATTGACTTGATTGGTTATCCACAATTAACTCTATAGTTATTTTCTTCGATATCTTTTTATGAAACTGATATTTGGATCTGAAGAATATGAAACCATTCGTTATAAATTGATTTAGAGAGCACGGAAATTTGCAGAAAAATTGAGAATTATCTATTTTAGGACTGCTTCAAAGGAAGTTGGAAGACCCACAAAGTTATTCACGACATTGCAAGTAAGTAGGTACATGGCTAAAAATAATACCCGGAAAATTGACCAAATTCTCCTCAAACGGCTATTATATCTCCGATTTTGCATCATAAAAAATGTTATGAAAGAACTTCTATCTTTCGTGGGTTTAAAGGTTTTTTTTTAACTCCCAATTGTCGTAAAACCTTCCAAGATCTATTCAATTTTTAATAATGATTGACAAAAAGAATTTACAATTTATAAGTTAATCAGTTCGACTTCAACATATGCAGCTTCTTCGCATTAATTAATTTTCACTTATTCTGAAAGGAAATATTCCATCTAATTTATGTAATTCAGTTCTCCAGTTGTTAATTATTTTTATTTAAGTATCAAAAAGAATTTCAATAAAAAAAACCATCTCAGATCTTGGATTTTGTTAATACTTGATTAATGATGAACCTGAATTTGCATCTAAAACGAATAATTTTATCATTGAAATATCACCGGACGAATTAACATGAAAAGAAAATGAGAAAACATCCCATCTAGAGAATGGCAAGATTGAGATGGGAGGTTTTTCATTTTCTTCTGATATTAGTTCAATCAGTGATTATTCAATGGCAAAATTAATTGTTTGGATACAAATTCAGCTTCATGATTAATGAGCTCTCCAACGAAAACTAACGGGTCTCTAAAATCAGAGGGAGGGAGCGGAAAACAATCGTCATCAGGGGAGTATAACCCCTGGCCGTCGTACCACTATACGGGTAAATTGCGTCCATACCCGAGGCCGGACAAGCGAGAGGTGCCAAAAGGAATAATGCGCCCAGACTACGCTGATCATCCGGAGGGGTTCCCCCTGAGTGAGCAGGCAGTGCGTGGCTCGGCGCAGATTAAAATTCTGGACGAGGAGGAGATCGAGGGAATGAGGATTGCGTGCAAATTAGGACGAGAGGTGTTGGATGAAGCTGCTAAGGCTTGTGACGTCGGCGTGACAACCGCTGAACTCGACAGGATTGTGCATGAAGCCTGTCTCGAGAGAGACTGTTACCCATCGCCTCTCAATTATCATCAATTCCCTGCCAGTTGTTGCACTTCTGTTAATGAAGTTATTTGCCATGGAATACCGGATAATAGGCCGTTGGAAGATGGGGATCTATGCAACGGTAAGACCATTGAACACAATTTGTAACAATTCAATGAAGCAGTGAAAGAAAGATAAAATGTATTCTTCAATAGAGTTGGTAACAATTCAATTAAGCACTGAGAGAAAGATAAAATCTATATAATAAAAAAAATAAAGCCTTGGGATTAAAAGGGTTTAAGTATATACGGGTCTGAAGGGTCTGATGATCTAAATTGAAGGGTCTGATGATGTAGATATCTGAGGGTCTTAAGATCTAAGGGCTTGAAGTGTCTGAGAGTCTATAGGGGCTAAGTATGTAAGGACCTGAAAGATCTGATAATCGAAAGAATTAAAGGGTCTAATGGTCTAAAGAATTGAAGGGTTTTATGATGTAGATATTCAAGGGTCTGAAGATCTAAGGCCTTGAAGGATCTAAGAATCCGAAGAGTTTCTTCTCCTCAAATACCCGCTGCAACGTATTTACTTACTTAAAAATTTAGGAGACGCTGAAGGTTAACCAAGGGTCAAATAGCATCTTAGAGTAAGAAAGGTCTAAGTATTTAAGGGTCTCTAAGAGTCTGGAGGGGGAGGGGGCGAGTGGGGCGAGACGAAGCCCCCTAGTTCTTAATTAGATTTTAATAGAGCAAGAATAGAAGTTGAAAATTGTCACTGTTTTACTGAGTGGAGATCTCACTCTCAGATAAGTGGTTCTAGGATTTTTTTTCTTGCAGTTGACGTGACGGTATATCACAACGGTTTTCACGGTGACTTGAATGAGACGTTCTTCGTTGGCAACGTGAAACCAGAAATAAAGAAACTAGTCCAAGTGACCTACGAGTGTCTCTCGAAGGCCATTGACATCGTCAGGCCAGGAGAAAAGTACAAGGAAATTGGCAATATCATTCAGAAGCATGCCCAGGCGCATGGCTTCAGCGTTGTAAGGAGCTACTGTGGCCATGGAATACACAGACTGTTCCATACAGCTCCCAGTGTTCCTCATTATGCTAGTGAGTTTATAAATCATTATAACATCTAACTGTAGGAAAATTATCGACAATGTCAGATATTCTGAGATAAAATGTCAGGAGGATTGAGCAATTATTGGGAATACTAAGTTATATTCTCTATTGCATTCGTCAAATGCTTTCCTGTTTTTAATGGTTCAAGGAAAGAATACTGTGATACTGATGGTAAATATATAGACCAAATTCGAAAGTCGTAGTAATAAACTTCAAAGGAAATCACATTCAAACAAAATTTGAAGATGCCCAGATGTGAGTCGGTCTCACAACCTCTAGATAATCAGTTTCTCCTCGAATTGAGCTAGCGGCGGTCTTTCCAATTCCGTTTACCGGTCGAGTTCTGACGAGCGGACTAACAAAAAAAAAATTTTTCATTGATTGTCATTTTTTAATCTTCATAATTATATGATAATATTTTTTTTTCTCTTTCAATTAGAAAATAAAGCAGTTGGTGTAATGAAACCTGGCCACTGTTTTACAATCGAGCCAATGATCTCCCAAGGTACATGGAGGGACGAAACCTGGCCAGACAGTTGGACAGCAGTGACAGCCGATGGGCAATGGTCAGCCCAATTCGAGCAAACTCTCCTTGTCACTGAGACCGGTTGTGACATTCTCACGAAACGTCGCACCCACGACGGTCGCCCCTGGTTCATGGATCGTTCCTAGTAATTTTCATGAGAAGGCAATACTTTCCAAGATTTGGAATCCTATTAATAGGATGCATCGTGCAGTGTTCGAGTGAATGATTATCCGTGATAATTCAAATCGGAAATTTAGTATGCCAAGTGATTCGACCGCTGAATGACTCGCATTCTGTCTTAAAAATACTAAAGTTCCCCTTTATTTTTTATCCCCTGGATACAAATCGCATTTTTGATATTATGAATTAAAAGTCAAAAAGGATAAACACATGAATCTCTCTCATCAATCACGAAGATCAGACGTGTGCCTTGTATCATACATTATCTTCGATTCTTCCTCCAACCATTAATGAAATTCGTGTACATATATTGAGTCTACAACTCGTTAACATGTTCATGTAATCAAATAAACGTCCTTTAAACAATATTATTTATGTATTTTTTTATTGAAAACAAAATTGTCAGTAGGTGACTCCTAGAAATTTATTTTTTAGTATTGATTTCCTCTCGTCACCTATTACAGAAACAATACTCTAATTTTCCCTAAACCTAAGAATAAATAATTTGTCATAAATAAAGCTCCAGTTGGGAGACGAACTCGCGTCTCTGCCAGATATTGAATAATAAATGTAATAACTATTTACAATGGAGTGTTGTCTCACATCAGGCGAATGAGTCTTTTTTTCCTTCGGGTTATTTACTTGTCATTGTGTCCACTGATTCGTGTGCCAAATTCAGAGCTCATGTTCTCGTAGCTCTCGTCATTTGAAGTCGTACTTTTTGGATTCTCTGGCTCGATGCCTTCATAGTCGTAGTCCTCCACGGATTTTTCAATGCTCGTGCTCTCTTGGCCACTTTTCTCCTGCATCTCGGGGACCAGAATCCTCAGAGGCTGTTTCTCCTCTTCCTCTTCGTCTTCTGCTTTCCGTTGCTGTTCGTAATGTTTATCTGCCTTTTCCTGTGCGCCATCAAGTGGGGAAATTAATTCGGAGCATATCAAAAAAGGGAAGCTAAAAGTACTACCTTTAACAATAAATTATAATATTTTTGCGTTAAATTTCTATAACTCAAAAATTAAATACATGGGATATATATTTTTTAATTCTGATTTTAAATGGAAACGAAACACTTCATTTTGGGCATTAATTCTGTGTTTTTATGCAGAAATATTAATTTTTGTTGGTGTAAGAAATAAAATGAATAATCTCATAAAAATATTTTAAAAGATACACTTTTCACGAGTTTATAATATTCTCGAGTCACTAAAAAAATCATCTATTGAATGAAGCCCATCTA
Source organism: Psyttalia concolor (assembly GCA_030522845.1). NCBI lineage: Eukaryota > Metazoa > Arthropoda > Insecta > Hymenoptera > Braconidae > Psyttalia > Psyttalia concolor. Next base: position 20,903 of record JAPYZM010004008.1, read on the forward strand.
TTGACGGAAGCCCATTAAATACGTAAATAAAACAAACAACTCCAAAGACCTCATATTGCAGTCGATGACATGCGCCGTCTCGAATGAATGGCCTTTTCCACTTAGCGCCCAGGCGTTTATACAATCGAAATCGTCGTCACTAATTACAAGAAAAATAATCATTGAATCATAACCAAACATAATTTCCGACGACCGTGGATGATTTCTGTAGGTCGGAAATTATGTCTGCTCACGATTTGATAATTATTTTACAAGGTATCAGTAATGGCGATTCGGAGGTGAAAAATTATTATACCGGCTCTTACGGAGAAATGGAAACCCATTGTTTATTTGTAATATTAGAATTGGCTTTTCTCCAACAATTACTAATTTTGATTTATGAAATTACTTTACGGACTGGACCATTCCATTGCACAGTCAAAGTAGTAGTTTCAAGAATGAAAATGAATCATTATAGACGAAAATAGACTTTTAATATTGCAAATGAACAATGGGGTTTCGTTTCCCCTTCAGGAACTTTACTACTGAGTTTGAAGACTTCTGCATTTCAATATAAATTTCCAGCGAGCTCCGTACAATTCAGTTCCTTAGCAAATTTGCGTGGAGTCCTTTCCAAAAGATGTCACAAAAAAATCAGAGAATTTATGTCCTCATCCATTATAATTACCTGCTCTTGTTTAATCTGCTGCTGTCTAATCTGCTGTCTGTGCGAGTACTTTTGCGATCCAAATCTGTATCTCCCCCTCTGATTCTCCTCCCTGGGAACATCATCAAGTTCCTCGTTAACTTGGTACTCAATCCTGTGGTTACTGGGCAGGGGTTCATCTCGTTGGGCCTCCTCGATCTCGTGCTTCTTCTGCTGTTTCCGGATGTGGCCCATCAGCTGGCTATTGACGTTTCCAGCGGCCGCGAGAGCCGCCAGTTTCTCAGCAGCTTCACGATTAGGCAGGGTCGTGTAGAAAGGGGTAGCTACACTGTCATCGTTTCCACTAGAGCTGAAGTAGTTATTTTGAATCTGACTGGTAGCGGCAACAGCTGTATCGTACTCGATGTTGTTCTCGGCCTGAGCTGAGGGCTCAGGATGTTGATATCCCAGGGAATCTTGATTGACGTTGGGGTTATTGCGTACGTCCAAGTCCTGTTCGGGTTGAAGATTATAACCAGCTGTTACCCGACCGGATGCGTAATCCTGCCCAACGAGTACCTGGAAAAATACAAGTATGATCAATACTTTAATTCATAATTTTTCATCTGAATAGAAACCTGAAAACGTCGATTTTTTCCATTCTCTAATTTTGTTTGGAAATTATGTAGAATGGTCTGAAACGTAAAAATAAAATTTGAGGACTGTGTGTGTATGTGCCCGGTAGAGTGCCGATTTTTTAGGACTTTTAAGAAATGAAAAAGACACTGAATATATTTCAATCAAAAAATCTGAAATGTTGCCACATAATCCGATTTACTTTTTTAAAAATATTCATTACGGTATCGTCGATCAAGCACCATTAAAATATAAATACCCTGTACAAAGTTTTGAGATGCCTGCGTCTATCTAAATTATTAATTTAAAAAATGATATCGCCTGTGTAATGCCAATGAAACTTGGAATAAAAACCTGATATTCTCGCCAATTCTCGCCGAAGAAGAACATGGACCTATACTCATTTATTTACTAATTTTTCTATTTTCTATTAATAATATAACAATAGTACATTCCAAAACGATTACGAGAAAGTGGTTTTGAGTTCGTGGGAGGTTTATAGCTGAGTGCCTTCGACTCGTGCGATTGGAATGCAATTGGAATTACAATTCCATTCGAGAGCAAAAACAGTCAAATCGCCGAGTTTCTCGGAAAGATTAGCCAAATACAAATCGTATATTCAATACAAGTTCGATAGACATGGAGTACCTGTTGCTGAAGCTGCTGTTGCTGTTGCTTTCTCAACTGCTTATTGGCCTGCTCATCATAATTGAACGAGTGCATTTGGGGTTGGGAGAACGTCGTGGGGTTCACTCCAGACTGAAAGAGTTGTCCCAACTGTTGTTGGAGATGCTGCTGTAATTGCGGCTGCTGGCCACCTCCATACTGCTCGTTCAGGGGTTGAGGGAAGCTATTCAGAAGATCATACAATTGCGTAGCTGATAGAGGAGGACCAGCCGCTGCTGGATGTCCGACGTGCAGATCTGGCACCTGTTGTCCAACATGAATGTCTGCTGGCTGTTGTCCAACGTGGATGTCCTGTTGCTGAGCCTCACCTGTTCCAGTTCCCGGGAAGACGACGTGACCACTCGGCTGCTGACCCTGGCCACTCCCTGGGAAGCCAACGTGAAGGGAACTGTGCAGATTCGTCTGCATCGGAACGTTTGACTGGCCAAACTGAATGTTGGTGCTGACTACGCCTGCTCGAGAGATCTGGGGATGATTCAGGTACAGGTCGTTCGACTGAACGTCACTGGCACCTGTAGATATCCTCGAGGGATCGAAGTCCGGGGTGTAGTAGGTTGGTGCTACTGTTGGGTAGTCTTTGAAGTTTATCTCGTTGGTTTCCGTCACCTCGTAGGCGTTTTGAGTTGGAGTAGGAGAAGTCACTGGTCGCTGCGGAGCGATACTTGTCATCAGGGTTCCGTATCCATAGTTTGTCACTGGGAGAAAAATAAAGAATGGTGAGAGCAAGTTTACCCTGGAAATTGAACATTTTCGATTTTTAAGGGAACTTTTTTTAATCAACAGGATTTTTCATCAAATACTCTATTTTATAGATCGCAATTGCAATCAAATTTATCTAGCACGACAAACTATTTTTTCAGTGAAACATAATTATTCAGAAGAATTCATTTGGATGGTTTCCAGGAAAAAAAAAGAAAATGAAAAAATCAAGTGAAGAGTTGCATTTTCTGTGGATGCGTATAGTCTTTTTGATAACGAATTAGTAATTTGCATGTGAATGGATTTATTTATTTTGTAATTTTCGTTTTACTACTGGTCTAGGATTTTTTTTCTTCTTCACGAAGTGAGATAGTTACGGTTGATAAATTTTCCATTTATTTTTTTATTTGTTTTGAAGTTAATCGAAGTTTAATCGGATATAAGTTAACGACAATATTTAATAGAAACTCAGGTAAGGCTGATTGCGTATTGACTAAATGATCAAACTCAATGTTTTTTATAGTAAAGGCTTAGTTTGAGCTTAGGCAGAGTTTAATCACACATATTTCCATACACAAACGAGCATATTGTGACAATATAACTTGATAAGTAGTAATACTATTTTCATCACGCTGTGTCGGAAAAGTAACTTTTCAGTCACTCTCCGCTTCGCGTCGAGTGGCTGAAAAACGCTTTTCCGACACATTGAGATGAAATAGTATATTTCGTAACAAGTGAAAAAAAATAGTTTTTGGCGAGTGGGAGGTTTATATCATGAGCCGAAGGCGAGTGATATAATCCCACGAGTCA
>JAPYZM010004009.1:0-11086 GCA_030522845.1 Psyttalia concolor
AATGTGATAAAAATATTCAGTGCACGGCGAGAAAAGATTGCAGAAAATTACGACTTCGTTTGGTAATCGTTAACAACAAATTATTCAGACGTCTGCATAGTTTGGTAATTTTTTTTCACAGTAAAAATTCTACTCAATTACCAAACGCTAATTTTTACTAATTATTTTCGATAGTGGGCCCTGGCCTGCCAATTACAGTTTACGGTAGCTTTGATATTTACCTCTAGTTTCGTAACCGTTTCTCTAATAAAAACAACTACCAAATATTATTTTGTGGAGTGATAGACAAGTCATGCAGGAATTAATACCGCTCGATCTTGAAAATTAATGTTTTAATTAATCTCCCAAAATTCTGCCTCTGTTGCAACGCAACAAAATAATCGATTAATATTCCCTAAATTTAGAGATCTCAGGGTTGAAAAAAAAATCTCTCCACCAAGTGCTAGAGTGCGATATTTGATGATAATTTCAGACGTTCTTCTGGGGGAATGGTCGCGAGGAATTGTTATAACGAAGGGAATCACGTTTGCAGGAGTAAATTCACTCGTAAGAAACAACTAACCTCCAGGTACAAAACGAATGAATCTCACCCTGTGGGAAACCATGGTCTCTATAAATGTACCTCCAGTCAACTGCACAAGGGAATAGACGAAGGCACACACCACGGATAGCTTAATTAAATATCTCTACTTGAATCAGACGAGGGGAGGAGCTAACGTAGAAGTCGATAAATATATTCGAGCGGTGCATACAGTGTGCGCGTGTTACAGTCTGGAGCAAGACCCACCGCGGCTCTCTACCCTGTCGCTAATTAATAAGACTTTAACGGTAAGACGCCCGAGTGTACATGTCTGTCGTGCACGTCCGTTTTCCACTGCCTCCGGTACAAGACATTTCGTTGGCGACACGAGAGCCATCATGCCGGTTAAATGTCGATATATACATTCGATGGGATGTATATTGGTTCATTCCGTCAATTACCGGTCGGGTGGATTTTGCCTCTTGAAAATTTCATTGACCCATTTTATCGGTGGGTAAAGTGGAGATCAACGCGACTCCAGGGATTGCGAGGACTTTTCACGGTTGACGAAAATCAAAAGAGCGAGAGAAATAATTAATTGAAAGTAACTGGCAATGCACATTATGCTGCTTATTTTTTTTCTTGGAGCACCGAGTGGGGTAATCGACCCGATTCCATTGATTCCGTGAGAATATCACGTACTGCTGTACTTTTTGCAATTAATTTTCACGGATTCAATTAATTATTTCCGATGTCTTCAGAAATTTAACGAAATACCCTTTTTTTAAAGGCTAAAATTGCTCAATTAAATATTTTTCAGAGGTAATTATTCATTGGGAATATTTGTTATTTTATATGGAATTGAGAGCAATAAAAAATGCCAGTAGGAATTACCGTAAGTAGCCGAATGAGAATGCCAAGGCGGAAATGAATGAGAATCACTCCAGCAAAAGATAATTAATTGAAGGCAATTGTGAATTCTTATCATATCCATTTTTTATTTCTGGGTAAACCGAGTGGTGTAATCGACCCCATCTCATTAACCCCTCAAGGATATCAGGAAATAACGCATTTTGTGAAGCTCGAAAAAGTGTTCTCAAGCGCAAAAAGGAGTTTAGAGTGAATATTAATTGACGCAATTAAGCACACGGCCTGTCCCGAGTCAGAGTCCGTAGGAAACTTGGGAGGCTAGCGGGAGGGTGAGGTGAGATGACGACAGTGGGAAAATTATCGTTCCTCGCTGTGAAATCTCAGGGGCGATTTACCTCCGCGAATCTCGTCAGTTTATTTTCCCCCCCCCCTCATTTTTTTTTTCACGTATTTGATAATTAGCTTAATGTATCTGCTTATTGACAGTGGACTCGCCAAGATCAGTGGGTTTAATTTATGACTGCAGTCTGTGTATATCGTGTTTTCATCGTATGATGGCACTGGATATTTAGTTTTGTTGTTGAATTTACTCGTTAAACCACAACGAAGAATTTATATCTCGATGGTTGTCACATTTTTCTGTCACTCTTGTTTTTTCCCATCGTTTAATATCCCGAGTTTCCACTAATTGCCCGAGTATTAACGCACCTCCCGCGGATTAAATGGCGTGTAAACACGCTAATTATGGCCCTAAGACGACTCCAGAACGGATCAAATGATATTTATGGTGCTATTTTCAATTTTATATGTCATGCATTGGGTAAATATCTCGAGAACTCAATCGGATAATTCATGGAGTTATCGGTGGAATAAATTCCCAGCGAATGCTGATGTTGCTGATTCAATCAACTATTTTAATTGATGAAATATAAATAACACGAGAGAATGTCGCCCCGGGGGCCCATCGATTATCGTTCAACAGTCGAATTCGGTCCATCGCGTGCTCTATTTCTCGACTGATTGATATCTCCAGTACCAACAAATAGAAAAAAAACAATGTACCCACAATGTTTATCCGCTCGCATCGACAATGAATTGTTTGTTAATTCGGGAATTGACCCATTTGGGGGGGAGATTGCGGTTCCAGTTGGCGAAGCGATGAAGAATCAGCTGAGTGGCTGGTCTCGTTGGGGTGTCACATGTCCACTCCCTATCGGAGGTGCATCGACCGGGGGGTGACCACATCCTTCAATATCACTCGCTCCATTCACATAACGTGCGCAACTTTTTCTTATCTCCCATTTCTATCGGAATTAGTCCACCGGTTTTTTCTAGTCCGATGGATCCAAGTGTGACTCATCCATATCCATTAATGTGGCAGCACAGGAAAGCTGTGATTCATTCGTAAGGAGCTTTTCGAAGGACTCCAGAGCACCCACCCCACGAAGATATTCAGCAAATATTTTTTGACTGATCGTCGAAAAACGAATTTTAAAAAAAATCAATATTTCAAAAATTCTATGGATAATTGATCTTTAAATTATCTCGATGACTAGAGGTCATTGAGGTCTGTAGTAATTACTTAATTAGAGAATATTTTTTCAAATGATCCTTTTAACAATAAAAACTGAATTAACTAAAAATACTATAACTCTTAAATCCCTGAAATTCATCATAATCCCCGCCCCCCACCTCCCCCATTATTTTATTAAAGTTCTATTAATGAAATTAATATAACCCGTAATGTCTTACTTCAGCTGGTGAGTTTATAAGCTCTCTATACCAGTATGCAATGAAACGCGAAAAACTCGGAGCGACGTGTCGGACGTTCATAAAAATTCATGGTTCGAGCCCTCGACACATAAATTATTTATATCCTACCGGTTCGAACGATTATACACCGGCTTTTGCCCATCGACTTGATTATTTCACGATTATATTTTCCACCTCTCCCCCTCCCTCGACCAACTCACTCGAGTCCTCAGCCCCAACTCATTTTTTTTTCTCTCCTCCACACCATCCACTTTATCAAGGACGATCCGTGACGAATCTATCGTGGCAATAACCAAGAACGACGCTGTAAAGTCAAATTCACCGTTTGATACTTAATTACCATATTGATTGGAAAACACGTCTCAAACTCAGTGCACGTATGTACAATTTTGCACTCCTAAGTGCACAAGCTACTCGTTATTGGGGAGGGGGGGGGGGAGGGGGGATTTATGTGATATTTTATACGCAGGTGAAATCAATATCGATCACGAATGTCAAGCTCTCTCGCGTCGCGGAATCCGATGAATAATTGTGGTGTATTTTTTGGCGAGAAAAAAAACAGAAAAAAAAAATTTCCACTCCCAATGTTGTATCAAACTCTGGTCCTCGAATATTCATTACAAATAACCGGGTGATTGCTGCGGGCGTATACCGCGTGTACATGTCGAAATATTGAAAGCCGTTGTTGTGCATTGTACGGGTTTCATTTGACGCCGGCGTTATTTGAGACGCAGCATTCGGCTGAAGAATTCACTGGCGAGTGCAGTTGAAGGGTTTTCCATTTGATGGGAGCGTAATTGTGGATCAAGACGTATTGTAAATGTTGAAAGTGATAAAGTCTGTCAATAAAATATAGTTTAAATCTGGAGTTATCGGCAATTGAGATTGAGTGCAGCAGATTTTTGCGGAATAATTCCGGGGGGAATTAATATTTCTCACTAATTTTTATTTTAGAATGGGTGAGGGAAAAAATGTCAACGTATTTGAATAATTTGTAGTATTTCACTTGGGAGCTGAGAGCTGATTCATCAAAATTTATTCCCACTCAAGCTGGATACTAGTATTCAGATAAGTGAATTACGAACGAATTATTAGCCTGCGGCATGTGCACATGGCAAATGTATGTAATTCGATATCATCGATTCCTCTGTGCAAGCTTCGTAGGCACGCCTGCTATGTAAGCCCGACTGAGGCGCATTACTCGCGGTTTGATGTATCATTAGGTGCGTGATGGTCGACTCGAAAAGCCTTTCCCTATCCACTTGCGGACGATATTTACCGGGAAATAGTTGGCGAAAAAAATCTCAATTTTTTTCGCCATTTATCGCACAATTTTGACGCTTTACCTCCAGCGAAACAAGGGTTCACACAAAATTGCGGTCGTTTTTTAAAGAAACAGCAGAGAAAACATTCGAATGGATTTTTTTCCCTCCCTCCTATCGCCCGTAATTAATTTATCGGAAATAAAAATACGATTGAGATTATAAAATCAAATCTTGAGTCTTCGACTCCTGTAGCCGTATTCGCGTATTTTTGTGTCAATTTTTTGTTGAATTAATAATGAGAATGCCAACATTTTTATTGGTTTGGCCACGTAAATATTATCTTCAGTGTGATTGGATACTTCGATTCCATTGCATTTTTTTTTTCGGGTGAAAATGGCAGGGGGCGATTGAGGAAAAAATTAATGGCAGGCACAAAGGTTAATGCACTGAAAATTCCGGGAGCCAGACAGCGGCTATAGTAGTCTGGCGGGCGGTTTAGCGGCCGTTGATTTAATTAACAATTGCCCTTGGACTATGACTACCCGTGATAGCGCTTTTTAACGATTTCAGCTATTCATTTTTAGGGCACCGCGTGTGGATCTCGTTAGGTTGCGGAAGCTAGTTTTTTTTTTGCTTTATCGAGACGATGATTCAGATAGTTTATGATTCCGGGTGGATTACTTGCGAATATCTTTTGTTATTCCATTTTGTCGGTCCAGAAGTATTGGCAGATGTGCTTGGGAATATTTCAAAACCGCTATGGGCGAGAAATCGAGCTAACGAGAGGAATCTCAAATATTTTCACGAACATCTGCGCCTCTCTCGACTGTTAACTTCAGTAAAACGAGGCGAACGATCGTATTTCGAATGTATCGGCGCAACCGGATATTACCATTGGGGTTATAAAATATTACGCGGCTGTTTGCCCTAGAGCCACAGCTCAATTCGTACTTTTGTACGCCATCCGAAATTATTCCAAAAGAGACTGAGAAATTTTATTTGCGGAAGAATAAATGCACCTCTCGATGTGTATTTTCACCTACAATTTTTATGATCAAACGGAGAATTAAAAAAATATTATCCCGAGATTGAAATAACTCTTCTGTTTACCTTTGAAAATATATACAACTGGAGTCTATAGAATTGCGTGTATATTCGATCGGCTTAAATCTCCGTCGATCCACCAAATCCTCGTATACAGTGGATATTTAATGCGTATCACGCTGCATAGGTTGTGGGTATGTGTGTGGTATATGCAAAGGGAAAATGAAAACTAAAAATAATGAAATCATAAAAGGGAGAAAATCTAGTGGGTCGATTCATGTAAACAACTGTTGTGTAACATTAAAAATCTCCGGGCTTTTGAAATCCATGGGCTTTGAGGCCTCTATTTGCCGGAATCGTTTTGAAATATTTTTCATTTATCAAAATAATTCTGTTTTTGTCGGGAGGATAAACGTAAAATAATTTTTTTTTAATCATGTAAAAAAATATCGGAATAATTGTGGATACGGCTGGTACTGAGCAAATCGAGAAAAATACTACATTTTCTAATCCCACAAGTCGAAAAAAATACAATTTCGCCAATAAAATATTTTTTGGACAAGAATTTAAAGCTAGATTATGTGCGTAATTTTTGTTTGGTTGGCTAAAGAATATTTGTTGAGCGGAATTAGATATTATTCTCGAGGCAGCATCAGAAAAATTGAGAAAATGGGAGCAATCGTGAGCGAGACGCCCCACCCATCGATCATTAATTTTTTTTTCCTCCATAAAACGATACTCCCACCCTCTCCGCCATTTTTGGTTTGATTTTGATTCATGCCGAGTGCATCATTTAGGCTGCATTACGTAGCGATAAATTTTGGCGTGTGCTCCGATCGTTATTTCGCGAAGCTATAAATATGTCCCGGGAGCGCCCCAATGAAGCCGATCTACTGGTTGGGATTCGCGTAGGTATATCCCGATTGGTGAAGAGGTCGGTATTTATCTCTTTGGTGATTTTTTACTGCTATTACTCGGGGTATCAGTAGGCGAAGTTGTCGGGAACTAGTTCAACCGGTGATATTCAGATCGCGAAGAAGGCAGGTTACGGGAGAGATGAAGCGATGAATTGCACGTCCGGTTTTTATCCCCGATAGCCGTCATGCGTGGCTCAGCGAGAGACACCGGATCGACCATAAATTTTCCCCCTAGCGATAAATATGATCGGACAATAATTTACATCGCGTTATAAAGATACATTCGCACCGATTGAGTTACCGATTTTTTTTTAATCATTACTCTTTAGTCGACACGATTTTTGGTAAGGGCTGGACGCATTCTCGCATTTAAACACGGCGAGAATTTTTTTTTACTAAAAATTATCCTTCCGTTCAGTAATCGCGAGGAATTTTCCAGGGAAAAGCTTTTATTAAGCGGTCAACAAAAATTATACACACACTTAAAAAAATTTATTAAAGAGTCAACAAATTTTACTGAAGCGGTCCATTTTTGTTGGCTCGCAGTTTTTTTAATAACAAAAAAAAAAGGAAAAGAGAGAACCGAGAGATTAAAATGCGGAAAAATTCCGAATGAAAAGCTTCGACAAAAATGTAATTGATTGCATGATTAAAACCGCGGGTAAAAATTTCAAATTTTTTCTCTCTAAATGCCGCAATGAACAATTACAAGCCCTAATAAATCATCCACTCCCTTAATTTAAATAATAGTGTTAAACGCCAGTTACAACAGTATAATCATTCCTCAGTGATGTTTACAATGCACATGAAACAACGCGATAAGCAACGGCAATTCAAGAGTCCGACAGACACGTCGTTGGAATATTGCAATAATTGTTGGGTACAGAAATCGTTGGGGCCCCTGGAATATACGCATTTGATAGTTAATTTCCCTCGTGGCGGCGATTATCATGGCCGCTCGTTACGCACCATGCAAACCCCCCGGAGTACGTTACGGCTTTCGGCGGTAGCATCGTTGTTTACACCCGCAGTTACACGTTAAGTTACATTACGAGCTATCGTTGCGGCACCCGTGAATTCCATTCTCCATCTCTATCTACACTTCTCCATTTCAATCTCTACATGAGCGGAGGAAATCGCTGGTGTGCATAGGCCGAACCGTGTGTACATCAGGAGATGTACATTATGTATTGGTTAATACTAATGGCCGGGGCCCTTGGTAACACTTTAATGCGATAGTTGAAGGTGGGGGTAGGGGAGATTGTTGTAATATGGTTTATCGAATTGGTGTTACGCGGTGGTAGTAATTTTGGTTTTGCCCGATACGTCGATATATTTGAATGGAACTACCAGTACCAGCTGAGGTGGGGAATCGACTCCGGGTGGAGCTCTACATTTCCTGGACAAATTGATGACGACTGATTTGATTTGAGTTTTAATTAATTCGATTGTAATTCACCGCTCGATGACTCGATTAAATTGAAGTTGATTTCTCCGTTCGTTGCGATTATTTTGTGATATCGAGATTCCACTGAGGGAAAAAAATATTTATAATTAGGTATTCATGGAGTGGAACGGTTTTATTTTGTTTGTGATGGAGTTATAGAAGAGCTTCGAAAGATAATAGGAGGAAAGGATTAGAATTATCTAGCTTATGCCGATGGTAAAGACCTCTTCAGAGGATCTACACTTACGAACGATTTCTGGAAAATTACAAGCGTTCAATGAACGAGCCACTCTTGCTCCTCCAAGTGGCGTGGGGGCTGCTGCGTGCATCGTTCAGTACCACTGGTTCCCACGTACGTGGTAGCATGTGTGAATATCTGTATGAGAATCCATCTGAGTTGGGCGGATTTCATGTGAGAGTTTGTTTAATTCACCGATGATAAGCGCCAATTATCGCTGGCGCCTGATTGTTGACGAACGGCGTTCAGATGAAATAAGTTGATTGCAGGGGATTAACAGACTGAACGCGTTTTTTTCAGTAGAAAAAAAAATGCGTTTGAATTGAAGACACTTTTTAATTAAGTTTGAGCGATTTGTAAGATCTCCAATTGAGAAGACTCGTATATCGATAAATATCTCGGGATGTAAGGGAGATAGAAGATATTTGGTCATTACCTTTTTCATGGAGCGAATAAAGAGCTACAAAAAAGGTCAATAGAAAAATTAAGCTATCTCCCTTGGATTCAAAAATATTTCCACAAAAGTGAGCTAAAAACTGAGCCGAGTTAAATCCTTTTCCCCACTTTGCTGGAGAATTAAGACATCTTGAAGACACTAGTCATCTCAATGTGACGAAAAAAAGTTTTCAGTGAAAAGTCTCGAGTGTCCAAGAAAAGCTTCAAAATCTCAGAGAACAGAGAGAGAGAGCGGACCCCGGAGTAAGCGGTGTTTGCTCACTGGTCGGCTGGATGTCGTCTGAGAGGTGAAGGAAGAACGAAGCAAAAGATTCGAGTGAGGGGCTCGCAGCGCCAGGCTAAAGTGGTTGCTCGGCAAGTTGAAGGTAACGGTCATCGTGGACGCGCTCACCCTCTCCTAGAATTTTTTTTCCGGAGGGCTGAACGGAGAGAAAAAAAAATGAGGGACGGTAGAGGGCAACCCCCGGAGATTTTACCTTCTCTTCCGCTGACAGCGGTAAGTGACGTCCAGACGGAGGCCCGACGTTTATACACACTGAAAGGGATATTTGCGGTGAAGGGGAAGAAAAAAAAAACCGTCCATTAAACTTTACCACAGGTCAAACAAGAGCTTCAATAAAAAATGTACTGTCTGCGTAATGGCGGCGGCGGATAGGAATGACGACATGAACAAAAAAAGATGTGGACTTTTTGTGAACTGCAAAATAGGCCCGGATTAGAGACACTGAGTGTCAAGTTCACGGTCAATCATCTTGATACGTCCATTCGGCCCTTTTGATACAGTAATTTGATACAGCCAAGATGATCCGAGCGAGATACCGATCGCGACAAATAAGGCTCAACCCGAGTCTGCCCGAGCTCTTTGAGTCACCAAAACTCGTTCCAGGAAGGGACTAACTAACCCCAAAAATTCTCCCCTTCACTCCCGACTATCAAAATCACCCGTCTCTCTCTACTCAACATCTATGAATTATATTAATGAAAATCAGAATCAGACAATTTAATTTATGCTGATGATACTGAAATTACATTTTGCTCCCCAATGCACGTGTGACTCGTTAACTAAAAGCGCTGGCGCATGTAACCACTGTAGTTCACTAAAAGTTACCGGAGGTCAAACTCTCCTAACAACCAACTTCTACCGTTGCTCGTATATAAAAAAAAAAAATCCATGACTCGGATATCGGCCCCCGCGGTCCTTCGTCGTTCGTCCGTGAAATCGCTAACTCCAAGTGAAACCAGCGGTTGCTGTATTGGCTTTCCCTCTTTTTCCGGGTACAGATGTTTCATTTTTTCCTCCCCCACCGTCCGGGGAATTCCTCCATGATGTCCGTGAAGAAATACCTCCGAGCAATTAGTCATGTTTATTAATAGTAATTTGGCCGGAATTTTATAGAGACAAACGCAACGGGTGAGGAATTTTTTCGAGGGGTCAGATGAGAAAAACTTTCGCTAACTTCTTAGAGCAAAAAAAAATTAGTTCAGAGATTATCTACTGTATCGTATATGAAAAGCCACGTTGTGTGGTCCATAAATGCCCCCCCCCCCCCCCCCCCCCCCCCCCCCCCACACACACCCCCACCAAAAAGAACCAGGAGTAACTTTTTGACTCGAGCCTTTTCACTTTGACGTTTTCTCAATTCATATACTACGGTATTAACACACACATTTGTATTCCATTACTGAACTCGGTGGATTGTACAACGAGTGAGGGTACGTACGACAACACCAGTGGATTGCTTTATAAATGTCCCTGTGTTAAAGGGAGTCGGTGATTTTGTTATACTCCTCTTTGAGTTTGTTCCGTGGCCTCTGTGTTCCGCACCGCACGCCCGGCTTTAATTAATAATGCCGTCCTGCTGACAATGTTTGACCACTAATTACGGGAGCACAACGAAGACGTGGAAGATTCTTAAACAGAGGGGGACAATTCGCTTCGTTGAATCGGGAAATTGATGGTAACGTTCGGTGAGTTTGGATGAATATACAGCCATGTCATTGTGAAAAATCTTGGCTTCGAGGCATTTCAATTCGCGACATTACATTCAATTATTCCTAAAATAATACGTCCGGTGAATGAGAGTTTTCCATTGCCTCTGGAACTGGCTAAAAAAATTCAGAGTTTTTTTTAGTCACTTAAAATTCGTCGCGAATTTTTAATTTCATTTTTTTTACCTCGCGAAGTGTCTCAATTTCATTTCCAGGTTTTTCCAGTATCAATATCTCCTCTGGCACTTGAGTGGCGGCACAATGCCCAATTCAATCGAAAAGAAACCGTCCAATTGCTCGAAGAGCATTACAACAGCAGCATTGTAAAGGCTTGGCCAATTGTTTCAATTGCTTCGAGCTCTATGATCAATGGTCGGCAAATTCGGGCTCCATGTCAAATTGAATTTACCCGGGTCGCGATATGGATGGACTACCAAGTCAGAATTTCAAATGGAATAAATATTTATAAAGCCAGTTGAAGTGAATTCCCGGGGCAAGTTCCACTTCTTGCTCAGCACTCGGTTGGCTGTATCGAATTATAATCCATCAAAAAAAAAAAACAATCCC